>ML800074.1:260005-284540 GCA_009831015.1 Picea engelmannii
GTCCCCTTTCTTCATTGTGCTTTGATTTCATCAATAGATCAGCCTAAAAAACATTGGTGACATTGGTCTTTTTGTCCTTGTTATCTCTATATTTCCATGCTTTTAGTTTTTAGTTTGTATTTGTTTAATTCTTGTTTATATTTATGTTTTCTTTTCTCTAACTCTTTCCTCTACAACTGTCATGCTCAACAAGACCCAACTGGGCATGTAAGCGCCCTTGATTTGCTCACCAAGTCGACGAAAAGGGTGCAAATAGATTGGCGACCATACTGGGGACTAGGTATCAATTCCTTCCTCATTTGGGTTTATTTTGCTCTTCTTTCAGTTTAATTAACTTGCAGGTACACCAACCGGCTTAGGACGACCTGCCAACCATCCAATTCAAGGGAGAATTGAGAGAAATCCATCTAGATTTTCTCTCTTGGCCGTTTGTCACAGGCGCGCGGGTATTTCACCCCACAGACGCACATCGGGTGCGCATGCGCTTTCATTACAGCTTTTTTCTGCACACATGCACTTTCTGTCTCTATTCAATTTGCACATCGGCGCTCTGTGTGCGCCTGTCTACACTAGGGGCCACGCATGTTGAACAAAATTTCACATTGTAAGTTGATTGGGATGTAGGGAAGGCCGGTGGGCCTCTTAAAATGATGTTATGCATGCTCTAAATACTACACCACACTTAGTCCCCTCATCATATAAAGGGGTTAGTCTAACATAGGCACTTAGGAGGATAAAAAATCAATTTCCCTTCTTTGTTTTTTTTGCCACATGGATGGCTTGTTTGGACTAATAATCTAAGGTGGACATCAATTTTAATCACATCTAAAACTCACATTTGGGACTAGAAATTGAAGTAACAACCCTTGAGTATGCTCTTCTCTCGCACCTCCAAGCAATCTTGAGAAACAGAAAAGGATTGTGAAAACAAATCTCATCTCCCTTAACAAAAGTTTAAAACCTTTAGGAGAGGACAACGACCCTTTTTGGGACCCCTTTTAGTTTCATTTTTTCAAATACATTTTAAACTTGTAACGGGCTCATACATGCCCACATGCTACAAATATAGAATAGTGGTTGAAATTTTGCTTTCTTAGATCAAAACACTAGGAGAGTTTAAAGGTTTGTAACGGGCCCATACATGCCCACATGTTCAATCTAGGATAGTTTCATGCTTTTCTAGATTACCTCACAGTAGGGAGTTAAAGGATAGTAACGGGCCCACATGCCCACATGCTATATTCCTAGGGCTTTTGAATTCCGCAAGGTTGTACCAAAGACATCTAGCTAATTAGGTAATCAAACTCTTGTAAGGACCAAGCGAAGTCCACATGTAGCAAGGTGACATCTAATTAACTAAAATTGGCACACTTTTTCACTCACACACAAAATTCACTACGCACTCACATAGCTTCTTCTCGAAATGTGGAGGTCCAAGTAAGTTTCCTCCAAAGGGATTCCGAAAAATACCCCATCTTTTCTTGACAGGACTATCCACTCCCCTTGTTAATCAAACGAGGTTGGTTTTCACCCCCAGCCTCAAAAAACAACTTCATCTAAAAACTTTCTAAAAACTCACTAAGTTTTCCTCCACAGGAGGTGCCAAAAGATTTTTTTTAGTCTAGGTAGGATTTCGGGGATAGGCATCCAAATAACTCCCCGTTATCTGGTTCTCACATTGATAAAACATAGAGGTTGTCAAATAGGGAACTTAAAATCCTCCAAGTCAAGTGTTCCAATCACCATAAGGCAGGGAGATACCCATGAAGGGTTGAAGGCCGAGGTCCGGTTGTTCTGTGCGTCCCCCCTTGAGGCACCCACCTCTTGGACGAGATCCATCCCGTGACCCATTTATTAGGAAGAAAATCTAAATGCCGCACTTTGACCGAGGTACCTAGTAACCATCTTTAGGACATCTACCCAGGTGGCAATTGTGGGCTGCAATTGCACCTTGATTGGATTTTGTGTGGCTATTGGGAAATATCGCCAGTTCTTTCGGGATATGCCCCCTCTACCCCTCATTATAACCAATCGTTTCATCCTTCACTAGTTTCTCTTCTGGTGACTTCAGACCCCACTGTTGAGAACTATTGGAAGGTCCAGTGCTATTTTTAGAGGAAGGACGTTACGTCTTCTAGGACACGAGCATTTACTTTCTTTTTTCCCCCACGCGGACAAAACCCACTTACCCATATATATGCTTCTTTCTCATGATATGTATGATGCACATCTGATTGCAGTTTGATTTGGATATATATATTGTGTAAACATTCAACGCAAAGGCTTTGTAGGTTTCTATATTTCTCTCACCACTTGTTGCACACATTCATGCATCTAGTCTGACATCATAGGGGAACCACAAAACCCCCATCGTTCACGACGCTTGCTCAACCTCCCTCCTATCTTAGGGGGAGTATATGGTCATACCTTCTCATCGGTACCTCCTTCACACACTCCTGTGAGTGCTACTATCTTAGGATCAGCTTTGCTTGGTTCTACATTACTTGGGTCAACTTCCCAAGGTCATCCATTCACTCGCTCTCCGTTACACTGAAGTGGGGGACCCACTTCCTCTTAAGGAGGGAGCACCAACCCACCTAGTCCCCATCAAGGGTTAGGTTCACAACACACTATGGCTGGAGCTAACCCTCCCACCCCACTACAGATGCCATATTTGGCCTCTCTCAACATACCGGATCTCACCAAACTCACCAATGATCCTATATTGCATGATGCCACATGGCCTGCAATGTCGACAAAACTTCCTTCAGACATACCCAAGTTTGAAGGAAAGGCAGGGGATGCCCCCGCCAACCATGTCATGACCTTTCATCTATGGTGTTCTTCCAATAGCATTATGGATGATTCCATCAGACTACGATTATTTCAACACACACTTACTGGCCCATCAGCCAAATGGTATGTTGAAGAAAAATCAGGGTCCCATGGGACTTTTGAGTACTTGGCCAAAGCCTTCTTGACCTTCTTCCAGTTACCCATCCGCCATGACAATGGTCTAGAACTACTGTCTAACTTCAAACAGACCTCAGCCACCCACATCGCTGACCACATTCATGAGTGGCGTAGGCGACGTAGTTTGTGTAAAGCAGAAACCACCAAGTAGCAATGTCTCGACTGGTTTCTTAGATCACTTGTCTCTCTACTTGGCAAGGATGTATCTTCCACCTTCCCTCAATCTGAAGAGGAAGCCATCAGTAAGGCTCAACAATATGACCTTATTTATGCACAGTCAGGGTACTTATACACAGTACTTCCTGATCTTCCAAAACCTGTGCCCTTTGGCCAAGACAAACCTGGGATGTCTCACTCAGCAGATGGACTAATAGGTGCCGCCACACACCATGGTCCACAACCCCAACCACCACCGATGTATGGAACACCTCAATACCCGCCAGCATATGGGGGCACTCCTTATTACCCCCCACCCCCTTATCAACATCCATACCCTGTTTCTATACCTCCACCCATCAGTGGACCACCACCGGCACCCCCCATACATTCACCTATCCCCACACACAGTGGTACTCCCTCAACATCAGCTTATAGTACTAGCGAAAGAACTACACCTTCCTATGTACCTTATGGATTGGTACCACCACAAAATCCATATTCCCCATTTCCTGGTCCTCCACAACCCATGGCTCCCCCACATCCACATGCGGGGGTAAATTTTGTTCAACCTTCAGCTTCTCAACAATACCAAAATTTTGAACAGTTGAATACATCCAATCCAACTCATCCATCGAACAATGCCAAGAAGAAAGGAAGGAACAGGAATAACAACAACCCTGGTCAAGACGGGAATCAACCCCCACAACACCAACCCACGAGGGGAAACCAGACCCAAGGGAACCAAAACCCCCGAGGGGGAAATAAAAACAAACGCCAAGGGTGAAATAATGTTAAAACCATCTTCCCTTGTGCTCTTTGTGGCGAGTTTGGTCATTACACTCACCATTGCCCTCAGATCGCTGATTTCAAACGGTTGAAAAACTCGGGTAGTCTTCCCCATACCCCTGCACAAACTGCCCCTCAACATGCACCACAACAATACGTGCAGCAACCCCCTCCCGCTGTGCTACAAAATCCCATCCCACATCAAGGGGTGATAAACGCCCAACAGGATGCACAACATCCCCCACTGCAGGCGGGACAATATCACAACCCTAACAATCCAGCAGAGCGTACAATTCTCCTCACCAGTGAGGAAGAAATCCTTCTGCAAACGCGTAATCGTCAGTATCATACACCCGCTGAGCCTTCTCCCATCTCTCCAGAGAAAAACCCTACACCAACAGGACCCCCGTTGGTGATCCCTCGCCCGTCCGCCGAACCACCACTTCGCATTCCTCGCATCCCTTTATGCAGGAATGTTCACAACCCGCAGGCTAGGGAAACTCATAACTATAGCTTGGTAGACGACTTAGCACAATCCCCGACTGCCATGTCAGTCTTGGAAGTCCTCTAGACTTGTCCTACACATCAGAAATATTTACTTTCCGCCTTGGGGGCAGTCGACCCTGCTGATACTCGACTCATCACCTTTGATCTCGATAGCGGAGAACCTCGTCTTCCCGCCTTGATCGCTTTTCAAATACCAGTGAAAATACAGAACATCACAGTTCATCGATGTATCATCGATGAAGGTGAATCTACATGCATCATGTCCAAAACAGTATGGCAGAAACTTGGTTCCCTGGAACTCATACCCTCTGCCATCACATTACGAGCTTATGACAGACGACCATCTTCTCCAGAAGGGCTCTTCCAAAATTTCCCCGTTGAACTCGGGGGTAAGACTATTCTCATTGACATCGAAGTTATCGACACCCCACTTGATTATAATATCCTGTTCGGGCGTAGCTACATGTACGCTATGAAGGCAGTGGCCTCTTCTGTCTTTCAGACAATGATGTTCCCACACAATGGGAAGATCGTGACCATCGACCAAGTCTCACATTATGAGCCTAACCCATCTGCCAACATCGATAACATTCTTCCTCTCATCCACACCAACCCAGACGCATATCCACTTGTCGAGATGGGCCCTGGGATTTTCAAAGATCCATCCTTGTTAGGGACGTACCGTGGACCACCACCACTCCTTCCCCCTAATCAAGTATGCGTCGTCTCATCCAACAGGACTCACACGGAGGATGCTCTTCCTCTTCAGGAGGTTTCAGTCATTCCTGACGTCTCAATAGTCACAGACCCACTCCCGCCGGAGCCTCTTGCGCACTCGTCGACCTCAACAGTCCACGAATCCACATCCCCTCAAGAGAATAAACCCATTTGGTAAACACTCCCCCAACCCCTCACTCAAATTCCCTTCTTTTACCCTCCCCCAGGTATTGAAGCTTTTTAGGTAGCCAAAACGCTCACACTACCTAATATGGTGTTAACCATCCCAGTTTGGTATTTACACCCACCAAAGATGGTCCCTCGACCATCCCTTCCCCCACAAGAAGGACTTCCCATGTCGATTCCTGTCCTTACCCCCACTACCCCGATACTCACTACCCCCCTGCTACAGCTGGGGGCAGAAGGAAGAAGAAGGAGCCCACCGCCCCACTTCCTCCATGCATCCCACCACCTTGCACACTATGTGAGAAAGAGGGCCACCAAACTAACAATTGTCCATCTCTACCTGAATTAAGGAATTTGATTCCCCCCAATCAAACTCCCACAACACCCGTCACTACTGCTAGTACCACTACTGCCACCAACCCTTCCAGCAGTAAAGGGTTGAGGACCAAATACGCTTGTGCTATATGTTCCGAGTATGGCTACTATACCCATCATTGCCCAGCACTGCCGCACTTTCGGTAGACATTATCAGCCATACGCCAGAAATTCCAGAACAACCCACGCCCTGCTATGTCCTCGTCCAACATCACTGACATTCGCTATGTCACTACTTCAGTCAATGAACGTATGAGGTGTCCTTTCTCTCTCTACGATTCACTAGCTCATTTTACATACCAGTGTCCTATGATTCTTGCATACAGGTGACGTCAATTGACCCTGATTCACCAACCTGCAGAGGTATTACTTGACATTACCCCATCCCTTGAGGATCTTCATGTCACTTCTCCCGAGCACGAGGCACTCCCAACGCCTCCATGGTGCTTAAATGACATCTCGGAGGATTTACCCCGCAACCCCCCAAACTCTCCTGCTCATTCCCCTACGGAGACTTTCCACCCAACCACCACGAGTACTCTTCAGTACTTCAATATATGGTTCATGTCTAGTGAACCCTCACCATATGCTTGCACCACTCCCCTTGCTTCTCCAGCAGGGGGCAATCACACGAGCACTGAGATCACTCCTCACGAACCCTTGTATTCCCGGCGTTTCCAGTACGACGAGGAAATACTCGAAGAGATAAACCACCCAGACTCACCCTGGGATGTGCTACATCACCGTGCACTCTTCTCTCCACAGGAAGCCCTCATGCCTCCTAATCAAAACCCCATTTATGCAATCGAAACAAAATATTTTATCCCATCTGGGGCTATCGATTGGTTCAATAATCCCATTCCTGCACTTGATGCATTTGAAGAAGGCAACATGGCGAACATTTCCCCCACCATCAAAATCGACATTTCCATTAAAAACGACATCATCAAAGAAATCATCATTGGAGCTGCTTGCACTCCTCAAGAAATCGCCGCATATAAAGCCCTCTTCCAGGAATACAAGGATATTTTTTCCTGGTCATACACGAAAATGCCTGGCCTCGATCCCTCTATTGTCGAACATCGCATCGAGACCTGGCCGACATCACACCAGTCCGCCAAAAACAACGACCGCTACACCCAGCCAAAGTGGCGGCTATCAAAGCCGAAATTGACAAATTACGCGCTGCCAGGTTTATTTACCCCATCGCTTATACTTCATGGGTTTCCAACCCTGTACCCGTCGACAAAAAACAGGGCACTATCCGTGTTTCCACAGACTTTCGCGATCTCAATAACGCATGTCCAAAAGACAACTTTCCAACGCCTTTCATCGATCAAATTATCGACGACTGCGCTGGCCATGAGGCTCTCTCCTTTATGGATGGATTCTCTGGCTATAACCAAATTCAAATCCACCCAGCTGATCAGTATAAAACCGCATTCATTACCCCATGGGGTACTTTTGCATATCATGTCATGCCTTTCGGCTTAAAAAACGCCGGCGCAACCTTGCAGTGGGCAATGACATACATCTTTCACGATTTGGTTAAAATCATCCTCGCCTACTTAGACGACCTCACAACTCGATCCAAGAAACGCACCCAACATCTCAATGATTTACGAATCCGTTTTCAACGGTGTCGTCAGTACAACATCCGCTTGGATCCTCTCAAGTGTGTGTTCTGTGTCACCACCGGGCGCCTCCTCGGTTTTATCATTTTCGAAAGCGGTATTACCGTGGACCCCCTCAAAGTCAAAACTATCACCAAAATTCTTCCTCCTCAAAATTTACGGCAACTTCAGAGTCTTCAGGGAAAAGCCAACTTTATTCGGCGCTTTGTCCCAGATTACGCCATCCGCGCACATGGTTTCCTTCGCTTACTACATCACGACATCCCGTTTCACTGGGACAACTATGCCCAATAGTCATTTGACGATCTGAAAGCAGCACTTTCAAATGCACCTTTGATTAGTGCACCTGACTATAATCGCGACTACATCCTCTAGGTATCCGCGTCAACTGTATCAGTAGCCGGCGTCCTCGTCTAGCTCGGAGATGACAATCGTGAACATGTCATTTACTACGTTAGTAAGAACCTCTTAGGACCACCCTTGAAGTACAAACACAAAGAGAAACTCGCTCTTGCAGTTGTCCTCGCAGTCCAGAAACTGCACCATTACATTCTTCTTTGCACCACCAAGGTCGTCGCAGACTCCAACCCTATGCAATATTTGCTCAGCCGTCGACAAGTTAATGGAAAATTCACTCAATGGATCATTATCCTTCAGGAGTACGACCTCGAGTTTTCAACACCTAACAGTAAGAAGGCCCTCGTTCTCGCCGAACTTGTCATGACCCTTCCCTCTGACACCACCAGTGTCCCCATCAACACCGACTTTCCTTACGAACATCTCTTTTACATCGCGTCAGATGATCCATGGTATGACGACCTTCTTGTCTACCTATGAACTCAAAAGTTTGGTAACCACCTATCACGAGATGATCGTCGACATATTCGCCATCTCCTCATCGACGACATCCTATACCGGTGGGGCATCGAGACCATTCTTCGTCGGTGCCTGACTATTGACGAGGCCAACAGAGTCTTAAACGACTGCCATAGCGGCGCATGTGGGGGCCATCTTTCGGGTATATCCACGGCTCAAAAAATTATCCGAGCCAGTTACTTTTGGCCTACCTTGTTTTATGATTGCATTCATGCCGTGAAACGATGTGAGCAATGTCATCTCTATGCCAACAAAGCCCGAGCTCCCCCTGCTCTTCTTCACCCTGTCATTACTGCGGGCCCTTTTTGTAAATGGGGCATCAACTTTATGACTTGTAATCCACCCTCCATCAATGGTCACAAATACATCGTTGTCGCCGTTGAATACTTCACCAAATGGGCCGAAGCTATGCCCACTTTCAACAACATCGCTAACACTGCAGCGCGTTTTTTCTTTAACCACGTCATATCCTGTTTTGGAGTACCACTCCAACTCGTTTCCGATCATGGGAAACACTTCAAGAATGAGATCTTCACTGAACTCTCATCTCGGTTAGGCTTCTCTCATGAGTTCACCTCACCATACTACCCTCAGTCAAACGGACAGGTCGAGGCAGTGAACAAAGTCCTCAAGACCATGTTACAGCGCACGGTTAATAAACATAAAACCAATTGGCATCATATGTTATTTTCTGCGCTACGGGCTTATTGAATGGCAGTAAAGACCGCTACAGGTTTCACGCCATTTCATTTAGTCCATGGGGTTGAGGCAACTCTTCCCATCGAGTGGGAAATTCCCACCCTACATACCGCAATTGAGCTATTACCTGACACTGCTCCAATGGAGCAGCGCTTGCTGAACTTGGAGTCTCTAGACGAAGATCGTCGATCTTCCTTACAGAACAACGAGGCAGCTAAAAAATGATCCAAAGCTACCTTTGATCACCATGTCAACCTTCGGTCATTTCGCGAAGGTGACCTTGTCCTGGCTTATGATATCGTTCATGATACCTTTGGCCACGGCAAGTTTGAATCACTCTGGCATGGCCCTTACATTATCCAACATTGCCTCACCAAAGGCGCATACATCTTGGCCTCCCCTGAAGGCCTCTCACTCAAGGAACCCGTCAACGGGTTATACCTCAAGAAATTTTATGCTTAAAAGTAGTAATTCTACTTTAGGTTATTGTTTCTTTTTTTAGTGTTTTTTCTTTTTTCTCCTACCCTCTCGTCTAAACTATCCTTTGTGATATTGACAAATGCTTCCTCCACCAGCCTACCACATTGGTTATGCTGACGACGCCAGTCGTTGGATGCAAAATCTCGCTTCGACAGCTTGGGCTATATACACCCCCTCACACGAAATACTACATTCAAACGACATATGTTTGGGGCCATCAACCAACAACCAAGCCGAATATACTGATGTCATTGGCCTCCTGGCCGACGCCCAACGTCATCATATTCGTCACCTTATCATTTTCCTCGACTCTCAACTAGTCGTTCTCCAGCTCAATAATGTGTACCGTGTACGCAATCCATGCCTCTTTCGCAAATACCTGCAGGTTAGACTGTTATCTCAACATTTTGATTCCATTACATTTACACATATTCCAAGACAACTAAATCAAACAAAAAATGAAATAGCTAACATGGTGTTAGATTGGCATATATCGCATCAAGTTACACATACATAAAACATCTCATAAATCCTGTCACAGCATATAGATAGAATAGACATCATCATCAACAAAAAACACATGTAAACGACACCAGGATCTCAAAATATGTATACTCATATATATATATATATCAAGGCCTATCCGGCCATCCGAAAGTTTACATAACAAAAATACATATGCCCGCAGGCCAACACAACACTTCGGTACAAAAATCGGCTCACCAGCCTATATACAACCAAAAAGATATACATCATGCACCACTCATGGTGCCTCTATCATGCCACCACCTGCCCCTCCCTCAGGTGGAGGTGGTGGCCCACCACCACCTGCCCCAGGCGGTGGTGGAGGACCACCCACAGGACCCTCCTGCCTCGGCGGCAGGCGTCCACTAGTCATCGCGGCAAGCACAGCTGCTCGTCGCACTATAGCCCGCCATGGTGGCGGTACTCCCACACATTGCTCCGGGAAGCTCTCATCCTGGATCTGTTTCCACATGCTCTCAGGCACGTCTTGCAACACTAACTCCAGACGACGGCGTATATCATCAAAGTCCACTCCGGTTGCTGCCAGAGGAGCATGTGATGGCCCTGTACCAGGGTCATCAAATCGGTGCCACCTCGCTGCCCTCTCGGGCTCTACTGGGTGACCCACAACATCCTCCCGCCGCCACCTCTCCCCTTGTGGTCATCCCTCTGGCTCTCACCGAGCTGGCGCTCGCTGCATCTCCACCTCGCGCCCGCGAGGTGCCACATCTGCACATGCAAAAAACAACAACAAACATATAGTATCAGCATCTATATCACATACATATGGACTGATATCTCAAAGAGACAACATAAATAAAAAACATACACAATACTCAACGTACTTCGATGGTCGAAACCCTCCCCAGGAGGCAGCACCATGTCCGGGTCACCTCGGAAGTCAACCCCAGCATAGGGGTACTGAAGTACTACCTGTGGCATATGCTGCCATATCCGTGCAGCCTCTGCTGAAAAGTAGTGGCCACCTTCGCCACCACCGTGGCGAACCAAAAATATAGACCACCGCCTCAATCGCGGCTCTCGTGCCCCCGACATCTCTAGTAGAACTCTCGGGCGCAACATGGGCACCCTCTCCAAAAACTAGGCTACCAGGATCGAGCCAAATGCAAACTCTCCTGCACCTGTGGACCGACAATGGTCCAACTGCGTGATCATCCACGCATGCAGCTTCAGCCCCCATGCAAACCGCTCGTCGCCCACCACCACCCTCTCCAGCACCAACAACTGGCCCCCACTAATCCGCTGGGTCGCAAGTGACCCGTATATACACACAATCATCACCGCTATACAACGATGTGCTAGGGCATCAATGGCATTGATGCTCACCACCATCCCCGACATAAAGTCTGGGCCTGAGCAGTATCGCACGCCAATCATGGCAAGGGCTGTATCCCTCAGAAGCACAGGCTCTGCCGGTAGGGGCGTTCTCCGAAAGGGGAGCCCAGTCAAAAAATATACATCCTCCACCGCAGTGAAGGGGATATGCTCTCCTCGCACGAGGAAGTAGTGCAGCTCCGGACTCCACATCTGAAGCAGGAACCGTAGCAAGTACTCCTGAGCTCGTATCAACGGGCACTCAAAGAACTTTAGCAACCCACAGGTTGCTAAAGTCGCCCGCACCCCAGGCCCCTCATTGGCCACAGCCTCTTGCAACTAGGCCCAGTCTCGCTCCCGCCACCGCACTGGCATTGTCACTGCTGGCCACCTGCAAACAACAAAGATTCCTATATCAGCTCAGATACCCATCAACAACATCAAATAGACTCATTTTTTACCCTTAAACCTTGCCTCAAAGGCGCGGTTTTTCCACCCACAGGCGCGCACACATGCGCGCCTGTTCACTATACAGGCGCGCATATATGCGTGCCTATTCACTGCACAGGCGCGCTCTTGAGCGCGCCTTTTCATCATATATCCATGCACAAGTGCGTGCCTGTCCAACCCACAGGCGCACACTGGTGCGCGCCTGTCCAATCCACAGACGCGCACTGATGCGCGCCTGTTCACCTCACAGGCGCGCCCCTAGGGCGCGCCTTAAAATTCCCTCTATCGCGCACCCATGCACGTATATTTGGTGGACAGGCGCGCACGTATGCGCGCCTTCCACCGAATCGCCCGCGCATGTGGGCCCACACCCCCTACAAAATCCCCTAATTACCCCTGTACGGCCCCACGTACCTGCCCTGCCCGAAAATTGAAAACCTATTTCTATGCAGGATGATCAGAGCACTAACCTGATACTCACAAAACACCGATCGGATGCCTCATCCTCCCTGAATCTTCAAATCTCCCCTGAAATCTGCTCGTCCATTCACTGTTGCAACAAGTACAAATGAGGTGGCAATGTGGGCCCTATAGCTATATATAGCCCTTTTTCCAAACTTCCACTAACCATTCCGGGAGCCCAAGGTGTCCATTTTTCAAACCGTCTTCAGCCACGGGATCAGCATCCCGCCACCTACATCATAGCTATCCCTGGGTCACTTTTCATCCCGAGCCCCCGGGGCACCTTTTTCTTCATATCATGGTCAGGTACGCACGCGCATTGTCACATTTTTCAAATACATGCTAATATCTTTAATTCTCTTCAGATATTGTTCACTTTGGGTATTTGGTTGTTATGTGCGCAGGTACTTGCTCATCGGTCATCGACATCATCCCTTCAGGTATATATTCATCACTGGCATGTAGTCTCTCCCGCTGTATTGCATTTACGTTTCCAGTCACACCCGCTGATATTGGCCTTTAGGATCCTCATTCCCGGCTCTGCAGTACCCACACCTCCATTTGCATCTTCGGTACTGTTACCCGGTAGCATTCTTACCCACATGAGTTGTCCCATTCATAGCACCTTTTGACCCTTTTTGACACTCATGTTGTTCTTTACCCCATAGGGATGGGAGTCCCGATAGTCTTTCATCATGTCGTGAATCATCCACATACTCCTTCTCCTCATTTTTCTAAGCTTTCCCACATGGACTCCCAGCTCATCTCGTTACGGTTCTATTCTTTTTTACCTGCACCTCCGCAGTATCATGAACCCTCCATTTCATCCACAATCTGTTTTCCCATCTGCAAACTTATCCTCATTTCACCTACCTCATACAGAAACTCACCAATGGGGCCCCCACCCTTCATCAGTTTTCCAAGAAAATTCTGCCCTACCTGGGGCACACATTTCACACTGGGGCACCCGTTTCTGTATTTGTACGTTTCTCCCCACAATTATTCATTATTTATTGTACAAATGCCTTTATTTCCAGTCATTACATTTTCTTTTGTCGTCCCCGTTGGCGACTTGCTTCCTTTTGGCCACATGCAACCCATGTCACCCTTGGTTGGAGCATTACTTATCATCTACCCTTGTCGGCATCGTCCATATCTTCAGAGTACTCCACAGGTCACTTACCTCTACCCTCTGAATTTGTTCACCTTGTCCCGCCTCTGGCACAACTAATCACCGGTCTTGTCGTCCCTCTGACACTCGACCTTGTTACACGGTTGCGGCCACTTTTTATCTCATACATCCTCCAACCAAGGGCATTCTTGAGTCTTCCCACGTCTTGACTTCGTCCAATGTACCTCTGCCACTTCCTCACCTTAGTAGATTCCACGAAGCCCTTTTCTTCTGGGAGTCGTGTTCCCCTTTTGTCGACATCAACACAATTTTCCAGAAGGGCAACAGTATCTTGATTCTCATTCTCCATTTAATGAGAGATCTCGGATGGCACAGGGTGAAACATCATTGCACCCTGTTGTCGTTGGCCCCCATCACATTCGACGCCAACACTTTCTCATGTTATGGTGGGTCTTACTTTGTGACTATTGCAGTTATTTATCATTTGCCGAAGACCTCTGAACTGGGTAGGGCCATCAATGCCCGCATCATCATCGCTGCTTCTTACCGCGATCATCGCCTATTATTCAGAGTACGTTTCGTTGCAGAATTGTCTTCTGCCTTTATCATTACCACCCCTGAGGGCGCTGCAGTTGTCTACACCAACAAATTCAATCATCCTTTTTCAGAGTTACATAACACGAGCATGGGGCATGCCCACCTCGTTTGTACACAGTTTTCTTTTTTTTGCACAACTCTCAGAAGGTTGGGTCCTACCGGTTCCTTTTTTCTCCAACAGATCGCTCTACACGATCCCACTATTTCTCTCCCTTACAACAACATTCTCATTAGAAGAAACATTGATGGATTTCGGCTATAAGTATGCTCCTAACCTCATCCATCAGGGGGCATCTGTTATCAATGAAATTTCATCCGCACATGGCGACAAGAACTCAACATCGTCAAACAGTAATGAAGTCATTCATGGCACTGAATTAATTTCACAACATTCCAAAAAGGTCAAAAACTATACAAAGTAACCAAAAATTGAAGAGCGCTTTACAGAAGTTGGGTGCGCGCGCACATGCGCAGAACAAGAACGTACCATGCGCGCATGCGCGCACGATGTGCGGCTGTTGGCGCAAAAACCCATGCACCTGCTAAACGACGCATTTATTGAATTGGTCGGCCTCCCAACCACTTATGGATCAGCTCCCAAGCCGATTTGACCCTCAAATATGAGCTGAATCCGTATGGTAGGCTGGTCAAAAACCTAATGTAGCCCTAAAGAGCCTCTCTTCACACTACAAAGGAGTTACATAATCACCCAATGCAATGCTATAAAAAGCCATGAAGAAACCTCATTTTCTCAAGGAATTTCATGTAATGTTATGCTTCTTAGATTGTTTTAAGGACTCACTCCTTGACAATAACACATTAGCACCATTTCATTGAGCAATCCACCTCTCCATTGAGTGGATTTGCAAAGGAGTTCTTTCATCACCATTTTCATTTTTCTTGTTGTAAGGAGAGAAAGCTTGTGAGGGTCCAAGAGCCTTCCTTTGGAGGAATAAGGGACTCATAGTCCCCTTTCTTCATTGTGCTTTGATTTCATCAATAGATCAGCCTAAAAAGCATTGGTGACATTGGTCTTTTTGTCCTTGTTATCTCTATATTTCCATGCTTTTAGTTTTTAGTTTGTATTTGTTTAATTATTGTTTATATTTGTGTTTTCTTTTCTCTAACTCTTTCCTCTACAGCTGTCATGCTCAGCAAGACCCAACTGGGCATGTAAGCACCCTTGATTTTCTCACCAAGTCGACGAAAAGGGTGCAAACAGAGAGCTTTGTAGGCGGTGATTTCTTCAGGAGAGCTTGCGGCGCCAATGGTGATTTCCTCTGAGACCCCATATTTGATGGAAATATCGATTTTGATGGTGGGGGAAATATTGGCCATATTTCCTTCTTAAAAAACATGGGGACATGGATAGGGTTTTTGAACAAATCTATATGCCCCGGTGGGAGAAAATATTTGGTTTCAACTGCGTATATGGGGTTTTGGCTAGGAGGCATGACAAATTTTTGTGAAGGAAAAAGTGCTCTATGGTGGAGCCCATGGAAAATTGGGTTTAGTTAACTCCTCAAGGATGTCTTTGTCGTAGTGAAACTGTCGAAAATATAGGGGATCGAGAGGAGTATTTTCGGTGATGGTCATCGTGGGGTTGTTTTTTGGTAGTAGCGATGGAGAGGAGGTATCACAAGGAGGTTGCGATGGTTCGCTCGACATAAACCAAATATCGAGATATTGTGGGTTGAAAATGGTAGTTGGGCGTAGAATTTCCGTGGGGAAATGAATTGGAGAATTGGGGGGATTTTGGGGCAAATCCTCATATAAATCATCCAAGAACCATGGGGGAGTAGGGAGTGCCTCATGTTTCAACGAGAAGATATGAAACACATCAAGTGATGGGGTAGGGGTATTCATTGGTCCTGATGGAGGGGGGGTGTATGGTTTTGAATTAGGGCCAGTTGGCGATGCATGTATTCAATGATCATAGGACATTGATATGTGAAATCATCAAGTGATTCACAAAGAGAGCAGGGACATCTCATACATTCGTTGACTGAGTTCGTGACATAATGGATGTCGGTGACATGTGTTGGGGTGAGTTCTTGCTGAAATATCTGGCGTACGACTGTTAGCGTCTTCCATAATTGAGGTTACGTTGGACAATGGTGTGTGTAATGGCCATATTTTGAACAGATGGCGCATGCAAATTTGGTTCAGAATCCTTTACTATTTGTGTTAGGGGAGATAGTGGTAGTACTGGAGGAAGCAATGAGCAATGCTGGTGCTTGAGGGAGTTGAATTAGATTGCGTAGCTTGGGTAGAGATGGGAATTTTTTGTTGGGGTGTCTATCTTTCTTGCATAGCATGCACGAAGGTTGGAGGTGCGGGGGAAGTGGAGCGGTGGGCTCTTTCTTTTTTCATTTTCCCCCAGCTGTAGCAGGGGTGCTAGTCCGGGATTATTATTGTTTTGATTTTTTCCTTTCTTTCTGGCATTGTTCGATTGATGGGATGGATTAACCGTATTCATCTGTTCAAAATTTTGATACTGCTAAAAGAGAGAGGGTTAAACAAAATTAACCCTAGCATGTGGTTGTCTGTGTGGGGAAGGAATGGGCTGGGGAGGGGGGGCGGGGAAAGGAAAGTACGGATTATTCTATGGTAATGATCCTTAGGATGTATAGGAAGGCATGAAGCTTTCACTAGTGTTTAGGGTGTAAGCAGAGGTAGAGGGGGTACCATAACTAGGTTGGGTCGCGGGGTGTATTGTGGGTGCTGGCGGTGGTCTGCTGGTGGGTGGAGGAAAGGTTAAGGGGTATGGTTGTGGATAAGGGGGATAATTATAGTAAGGAGGTCCTCCATATGCTGGTGAATATTGAGGTGTGCCATACATTGGTGGTTGTTGGAGATGTGAATTATGGTGTGTAGTGGTACCAATCAATCCATCTGCTGAGTGAGACATCCCAGGTTTGTCCTGGACGAATGGCACGTGTCTCGGGGCATCAGGTAGGACTGTATACAAGAAACCTGACTGTAAGTAAATGAGTTCGAACTGCTGGGCCTTGCTAATGGCTTCTTCTTTAGACTGGGGGAAGGTGGCAGCCACGTCTTTGGCAAGGAGGCAAAGAAGTGATTTGAGGAACCAATTGAGACATTGTTGTGGAGTAGTTTCAACTTTATAGAGACTACGTTGTCGACAACATTCATGAATGTGGTCAGCGATGTGAATGGTAGAGGTTTATTTAAATTCTGAGAGTAGTTTGAGGCCATTGTCATGACGAATTGGTAATTGAAAGAAGGTCAAGAATGATTTGGACAATGATTCAAAGGTCACATGGGACCCGTATTTTTCTTCTACATACCACTTAGTTGATGGGCCAGTGAGTGTACATTGAAATATCCTTAATTGGACAGAATCATTCGTGATGTTGTTTGAAGAGAACCATAAGTGAAAGGTCATGATATGGTTGGTGGGATCGTCTCCTGATTTTCCTTCAAACTTGGGGATGTCTGAAGGAAGTTTGGTAGGCATTGCAAGCCATGTGGGGTTGTGCTATATAGGTTCATTGGTGAGTTTAGTTATATCCGGTATGTTGAGGGAAGCCAAGTATGTCATTTGAGGTGGTGGCAGAGGATTAGTTCCGACCATAGTGTGAGTGTTTTCTGTACCTGACCCTTGAGGGGGATGAGGTGGGTTTGTACTTCCCCCTTGAGAATAAGTTGCCCCCTTGCTTCCGTGTAAAGGAGAGTGTGGGGATGTTTGACCTTGGGAAGTGGACCCAAGCAAAGTTGATCCCAAGACAATATCACTCATAGGGGTGTGGGAAAGTATGGACGATGACTTGGCAAGACTAGGAACTTCCCCTAGGATGGGAGGGAGATTTAGAAAGCGTCTGGAACAACAGGGATTCTGTGGGTCCCCTATGATGTCCGACTAGCAAAGTGGATGTGTGCAAATGGTGATGAGAGAAATTAATGAACAAGAGACTTTGTATAACTTGGGCCTCCACAATATATCTCACAATCGTATGTAATTACAAGAAAAACATACATAAATCAATGAATAAAGAAGCATACATGTGGGTAGGTGGATTTTGTTCGTGTGGGAGAACAAAGAAAATAAATGCTCATTTCCTCAAAGACGTAACATCCTTCCTCTGAAACAACACTGGACCTTCCAATAACACTCAACAGTGGGGTCTGAAGCCACCGAAAGAGGAACTAGTGAAGGATGAAGTAATCAGTTATAATGAAGGGTAGATGGTGCATATCCCGAAAGAGCTGGCGATATTTCCCAATATCCACACAAAATCTGATCAAGGTGCAATTGCAACCCATAATTGCCACTTGGGTAGATGTCCTAAAAATTAGTTACTAGGTACCTCAGTCAAAGTGTGACATTTAGATTTTCAGACTAAGAAATGGGTCACAGGTTAGATCCCGTCCAAGAGGTGGGTGCCTCAAGGGGGGATGCACAGAACAACCGGACCTTGGCCTTTGACCCTTCACAGGTATCTCCCTACCTTATGGTGTTAGGAACACTTGAATTGGAGGATTTAAAGTTCCCTGTTTGACAACTTCTATTGTTTGAAGATGTGAGAACCAGATAACGAGGAGTTATTTGGATGCCTATCCCCAAAATCCTACCTAGATTAAAAAATTTCTTTTGGCACCTCCTGTGGAGGAAAACTTAGTGAGTTTTTAGAAATGTTTTAGATATGGTTGTTTGAGATATTGGGGGTGTGAGCCAATCTCATTGAAATTAAGGGGGAGTGGATAGTTTTGTCAAGAAAAGGGTGGGGTGTTTCAGAATCCCTTTGGAGGAAACTTACTTCAACCTCCACGTTTCGAGATGAAAAACTATGTGAGTGAGTAGTGACTTTCTGTGTGAATAAGTGAAAGTGTGCCAAGATTTTTAATAAATTAGGTGTCACCTTGCTGCATGTGGACTTCGCTTGGTCCTTACAAGTCTTGATTACCTAATTAACTAAATGTTGTTGGTACAACCTTGCGGAATTTTAAAGTCCCTAGGAAAATAACATGTGGACATGTGGGTCCTTACTATTCCTTTCACTCCCTAATGTGATTTAATCTAAGAAATATTTGAAACTATCCTAGATTGTGCATATGTGGGCATGTATGGGCCCGTTACAAAACCTTTAAACTTCCCTAGTGATTTAATATAAGAAAGTAAACTTCAATCACTATCCTATCTTTGTAGCATGTGGGCATGTATGGGCCTGTTACAATCTTAAGATGTGTTTTGAGAAAAAATAAACTAAGAGGAATCCTGAGGGGGTTGTTGTCCTCTCCTAAAGATTTTGTATTTTTAAGGGAGATGAAATTTTTCCTCAATCTCTTTCTAATTCTCAAAATCTCTTTGGGGTGCGAGAGAAGAGCATACTCAACAATTGATATCCAATTTCTAGTCCCAATGCTTGTTTATATGTGATCTAAAGATGATTCCAACTTATACTCATATTCAAAGCAAGCCATCCATGTGGAAACATGAAAGCAAAAGAGGAAAAATTATGATTTTAACCCCCTAAGTGCCTATGTTTTGACTAATCCCTTTATATGGAAAGGGAATATAAGTGTGGTGCATATTACAATGTGCATGGAATCAATTTTAAGAAGGCTATGGGCCTTCCACATATCACAAAAAGCTTACAATGTGTGTTTTTCTGCACATGTGCATGGGTCTTAGAATAGATAGAGGCATTGTGGGTGCCAATGCACGAGCTAAAAGTGACTTATGGGCGTTGGTGCGTAGAAGGCATTGGGAAATACAATGGTTTTGGTGCATGTGCGCTAAAGACGCACTTGTGGGTTAAAACATGCGCGCACTATCTGTTACATGACCGTGAAGAAAATTTCAGATGAAATTCTCTCTGCTCAGCTTTGAACTTGGATTTTTGCAGGTCGGTTTGGGCCGGTTATGGTCCCTAGAAGTTAAAAAAACAAAAGGAAGAGCTAAAATAACCCAAATTGGGTAGGAAAATGATACCTTTCCCCATTGGAGTCACCAATATATTGCACCTCTTTTTTCACCTAAATGAGCAAAATAAGGGTGCTTACAAGCCTAGTTGGGTCAACTAGGCAAGACAACAATAGAGGAAAGAGTTAGAAGTATAAAGCACAAAAGATAAACAAAGAATTAAACTAAGAACGATAAAAGGAATTAAACTATAGTGCATAAGGTCATTAGAACAAGAAACAAACAAGACTCATGCCACCAATGGAAATGATTTTATTAGTGGAAATAAAACACCATAGAGAAAGGGAGACTTTGGGTCCCCTCTTCCTCCAAGGGAGGGCTCTTGGACCCCCAAATATTGAGCTCTTCTTACGAGTGAGGAACTAAAATTAAATGGTGAAGAGAATCCAAAGCACATCCAATCTAAAGGTGATATGAATGACTAACTGAAATGGTTCTAGCATGCTCTTGATGAAGAAAGAGGATCCTCCAAGAGAATATCAGCAGCATAACAATACAAATCAATTCCTTGAAAATATAGTGCACCCATGGCTTCCTTTTATAGAATAAATTTGAGGTATTATGCAACCAGTTCTTAGTGTGAATAAGGGGCCCTTTAGGTCTTTGACCAGCCCCCTAGTCAGATTCAACCGAGATTTGGATGTCAAATCGACTTGGAAGCTGAACCAGAAGTGGGTGGAAGGTCGACCAATATCATAAATGAGTTGTTTTGAGGTGTGCGCAACTTTTTGCGTCCACAGTCGCGCATCGGGCATATGTGCACTTTTCCTATGTCATCTGACTATCGCACGTGCATGCAAACCTTGTGTATTTTTAGTGCATGATGATTTTATTGTTGGTTGTATAGTTTTGGACCTTTTGGAGATGCATTTTTGGCCCATGAGTGAACTAATGAGTGTTTTGAAGATGTTGGATTCTTGTAACCATTTGCAGAGGAAATTCTGGTGATAACACTGGTTACCTTGGAGGAGTTGAAGTTAGTGCTCTTTCATTTTAAAAAGAAAAAGAGCCTGGGGCCTGATTGGTGGACCGCAAAGTTCTTCATATTCTTTTTTGATCTGGTTGGGGAGGACCTACTAGCGATGGTTGAAGAATCGAGAAGACTGGGTTCTATTGTTGGAGGTCTCAACTCCACCTTTCTGACCTTGATTCCAAAGGTGAATAAACCTTCAACCTTTGAACATTATTGCCCTATTTCACTGTGCAATTTATGTTATAGGATTATTTCAAAAATTATAGCAAACCAGATTAAACCTTTTCTCTCTAAAGCAATATCCATTGAACAGATGTGTTTTCTTAAAGGCAGGCATATTCATGATGCAATTGGCACAACTCATGAGATTCTTCATAGTATAAAAAAGAATAAATTGAAATCTCTTGTTCTAAAATTGGATTTAAGGAAAACGTACGATGGTATTGACTGGAACCTGCTTAGATTGATTCTTCTCAAAGTTGGACTCGGGATACATATGGAAAATTGGATAATGTCATGTGTCACTTCTTCTTCATTTGTTGTTCTTATTAATGGGGAGGCTACAAGATTTTTCAGGAGTAGAAGGGGAGTCAGAAAAGGCTGCCCTTTATCACCGCTCCTTTTCATCCTGGTGATGGAAGGTCTTAGTCTATTATTGAAGCACAGTTTTGAGGAAGGACATATCTTTGGGATTAAGGTTTCCATATTGACCAAAATCTTTCATCTTCTGTTTGTGGATGATGTCCTCATTTTTTCAAAGGCTTTCCTATATGAATGGCAAGTGATCAACAATCTTATCAGATGTTTTTTCAAAACCTCAGGGCTGTCGGTGAATCTAACCAAATCTACAGTCCATTTTGAAGGACTTTCAGACCTAGAGCTGAATCCCTTTAAAACATTGATGCCCTACACTTTTAGTGATCTTTCTCTAGGATTCTGTTATTTGGGTTACTTCTTGAAGATTGGAGCTCAACGAGAAGCAGACTGAGACTGGTTGGTTACTAGAGTCTCGAACAATATTAATTTATGGTGTAACAGATGGCTATCACTGGGGGGGAGATACATTTTGGTAAAAACGGTCCTGGAAGGACAATCAATATACTGGATGTCTATGAAAGCTTTGACTAGAATTGTTTTAAATAGAATTAGGAAATTGATGTTTGAATTTCTGTGGTCTGGTCATTCAGATGCTCAACATTACCCCCTCTTTAGATGGGAGGTACTTTCTAGACCAAAAAATCTCAAGGGTTGGGGCTTTCGTAATCTCACCATTTTCAACCAGGCTCTGAATGCTATTACACTTTGGAGGGTATTAACTCAGCCTAGTATCTGACATAAGGTTATTAGAGGAAAATATTTACACAATGCCACTCTCCTAAACTGGATTAGACAACCTTCCTACCACTGCACTTCAACATCGATAATTTGGACAAGTCTCACTCGTGTGCTACCAGTCATCAACCATTGGCTTAGCTGGTGTCCTGGAGCAGGCTATCAAATTGCGGTTGGTCGCGACATAATATTGGGTATGGGTGATCGATTGATACTTAGCCATGAACTCTTAAATGTAGTAAAGGAAAATAGCATTACCACATTGGTCCAAGCTTCATCAGTGCGAGATCTGGTTATATTCGTGACGGTCTAGAGGAGTAGCGAGGAATTGGGGCTATTGGGCATACAAGCTAGTGCGTGGTACAATTTTACAATGGAACTTATACAAGCCGAAATTACCCTCCAAGAAGGTGCAGAGGACAAGATTTTGTGGAATGGAGGTGACGCATCTGAAATTCTATCGGCCAGGAACTGTTACAATGCAATAGTGTCTACACAAAACTTACCGATAAGGAGCGGTTGGAAGTATAACATCTGGAAATGGCGAATTTAGTTAATAATTATCCTTTTCTTCTAGATGGCGACTGAGCAGAGCATTCTAACGTGGTACACTCTACAAAAAAAGGGGTGGGTGGGACCAGGATTGAGCCATCTGTGCAAAGAAGCCACCAAGGATAGTGCCCACATATTCATCTACTGTCAATTTACAAAGGCTGCCTGGTCAAATGTTTTATCCATTCTGAGTTTGAATTGTACATGGAGGGGCTAGAACATAAACGATTGTATGGAATCCTGGCTTCAGAATAAAGAAGTAACAAAAAAACTCCCCGTTTTGCTGAGTTGGTTTTTATGGCAAGAGAGGAATAAAACTCCGTTTGAAGGGAAGATGCCCTCAGTCGTAACTGTAGTCTATAGGACATTAAGTTTTCTCACAAAGCATCAAACATAGTTTAAATCGCAAGCTATAAGGTTGAGTCCAATTATTTGATTAAATGGGTTTACTATGGATTTTTTTGATGGGGCTTCCATAGCAGGGGGAACAAATTGTGGGGCAGGGGGATGATTTAAAAGAATAAATGCTTCGGAGATTAGATGGATCTTCCATTGCGGTGAATGATCTAATACACAGGCAAAATTAGTTGGAGCATGGGCTGCATTTGCCATGGAAAAATTCCTAGATATTCACCATATTCAGATTCTGGGGGATTCCAAAGTGGTCATTACTTGGCTGGAACAAAAATGCAATCTCCATGCTATCAATATAGAAGGATGCAAGCACAGTATTCGGGACATGTCGTCAGTGTTCCAAGGCACCAACTATTAACATATAATCAAGGATTCTAATGCAGAGGCTGATAATATATCAAAAAGAGCACTCATGGCGCCAAAAGGAAGATTAATCTACTTCAAATGGGATGGTGAAGTTGAAATCTCTCCTCGGTTTTAAAATATCTTCTAATAGGCCTACACCCTTTATGATGGACATGATTGATATGTTTTTGTTGTGAAATGAGACAACACATCCTTTGTTTGGGTTTAGCGATTTTACTTCATTTTTTAGTCCTTGGTTGGTACAACCATATTGAAGATTTGTAATCCCTTCCTTTTAGAAGCAGAGATAGAGATTTTGGCAAGTAAAGAATGGTTGTTAGACTTGAAAGTATTAGTTACATGGATCACTAATTAGTCGATGTATAAAAATTATTATTAATATAATTTTCTGTGATTTTTCTTTTGGAAAAAAGAAAAAGTATGCAGTCAAACTTATTTATCAATTCATTTGGGAGATAACTCTTTGATTTGCATACAATATTTGTAATCAATTTATTTGATTTGCTTACAAATTTAGTTTTAGTCAAACCATTTAATCATATAAACCAATCAAAATCTGAAAAGTAAAATAATATAGGCTTAAACTTAATCATGCATACAATGTTTGTAATTAATGTATTCGAAATTTGAAAAGTAAAATAATATAGGCTTAAACTTAATCATGTATCAGTGAGTAAACGTAATGGTGTCTATCCCAAATTTTCTACCAAGGTGTCCAAGCAAGCTTATTTGTGTAATACAAAATCAATAAAATAAAAAAATGAAAGTAAAAACAAGGCATATGTCATATAAATATTAAAATGTGCCCAATTCATACATGCGCATAGTAATGTGCAACGAGTATCCATTAATGATTTTGAGGCACTTATTATCATATATGTAACAAGGGTTGCATGGCAACGCAGTCCCTGCCGCTTTAGTTGGGAAATACATGTTGAACAATGAAACTTAATATAACTAAATACAAGTAATGAATATTTTTTGTCAAAAGATAATAATCTTAGGAATTAAGCGATACAATTTAATTAAATGATCACATGAGTATCTGTTATCATTTG
>ML800074.1:292087-357496 GCA_009831015.1 Picea engelmannii
TCCGGTGTATATATGGCATTGCGCATTTATCAATCTTCGCCGTCGGATTTTCAAAAGCAAATATCCGCTGCCGTGTCTTGTCTCGGTAAATGGGTCGCCATCCTGGGCCACAAGAAACATTATGAAACTATAGGAAATCATTTATCAAAGTAGTAAGAATTGCCTGGGAAGAAGCGAAGCCGGCAATAACACTTCAAACTTCCCAGCCAATGAAATTGTGACAAATCCATAAAAAATTTATTAAAAAAATTAAGTATTTAAATTTCCTATGTTAAACATTACCATTTTTTCAAAAATTTCGAAGTCAACCTTCAACTAATTGAAAGTCAGCGATGAACTCATCGCTATAGTCCCTGCCCTTGGCCTTCCGGCAGGGACTAATAACATGATCTATTGAACAATTTTTTCGAATCGAACTTGGGTCGCGGAACGATGGCCATGACAAATGCATCCATATGGTTACTCTACAATATGTCACCAATAACCAAAATGTTAGTGCACAAACCCTCTGTACAAACCTGTATACAACCACATATGGAGTCAAATAATTACAATAACTATGGTTAAATTTATGAAGATGAAGATTATGCCCTTGCTATTGTTAGCATCACTTGGTGGAAGTGCAATCATCACAAAACAAACACTCAAAAATAAAAGGCAATCATCACAATTCAAGTACTCAAAAATAAAAGAAGAATAGATAATATTAACAGGGAGTGAAGACGTTCATAAGAATTAGAAAGAAATTCACTTAGAAACTACAATATTCATAACTAGCACAATTCACTTACCCAACATTAAGTTTAATATCAAAATTCAAAACCAATCCACTTACCAAATAGCATTATATATTTTATTGGTTTAAACAAACAAGATCCAAATATCATTATATATTTTATTGGCTTAAAAAACAAGATTCAAAATAAATCTGATGGTTGAAATAACACCATCCATGTGAAATATATAAGTCAAATTAAAAGAAATCCAAAGACTTGGTGTAATTTAACCATTACATAACTATTCTATAATTATTTAAAATTTAAACATTTCACAAAATATATAAACAAATTAAAATTATAAACAATTGTAGGTAGATTCCTGTGCAAAAATAAAATAAACTCCATGTATATCAAAAATATTTCTATATCTTTCATTTGAAATTTAAATAATATTTGAAAAAATACTTCTATATCTAGAATATTTAAAAAATTACTTCTATACCTTCTATTTGGAATTTAAAGAATATTTAAAATTCTAAAAGATAGAGTCACATATTTACTATAATAATAATGACAAAATAATCTAACAAGAAATAAAGAAAAATACAATACAATACTCATTACAATATCAAAGGTTGTACCAGATGAACCCTCCTCTTTGTTAACATGTCCATGTTCAACACTAAGACACTTTAAACATTAAGGTTATTAATTCAACCTTTCATATACAACACCGAGTAACTCATGTTTTCACGCACAACACCGAGTATCTCATTTTCAGAATCACTACAACCCGTTGAGGGGTCTAAATTCCCTTTAACTCAACAATAGGAATCACTCCCATAGAGAAGGACCAATTAGACTCTTCTCTGTTTGGTGTAGCGTGATTCTTTGGATTGTTAGTCCGATGAGTTTCGATGGGATTTAATTCGTTCCAGGAAATATTCCTTTCTAACTGTGTATCTCTTTGTTAGGATTAATTATTTACTATTCAAACATGCAAGAAATATAAATAACTTAAACGGTTAAATTATGAAGAAAACCGGACATTGGATAACCTTCAACCAATGATGTGTAAAAAAAATCCAATCCTAACCAACATTAGTAACAATACTACGATTGATCAAGTGACATATATTGTTTAAGAAAAGAAAGAAGCGGTATGCACGAAATCACATATAATGACAAATAAACTGGAAGTAATTTTGCATATTTTTCACATGTAATACATTAAAACATCATCGAATTCTAACCAACATTCATTCAACAACTATAATCATTCAAGATAACTCAAAATAATCATGATCTTACTGAAAGGTCTGTAGCTAATAACAAGACGCAGAACAATCCATAGGTCAAGTTTTCATCCACAAACTTGACAAAATTTGTTTCTGCTTCCATTCAAGCTTCTTAATTTATCGAAATTCAAAATAATTCTCAGCTTAAATATCCAGTTCTTACAAAAAATATCGACCCTTCAAAACGAGGTTCACATATTTATTTATAAAAAAAAATATACTAAAAATAGCTTAAAGTTCACTTATAGTAAATAAACAAATAGCAAAGTGGACTGATCCATGTGCATGCTTCCAGTGATCTTTTAGTCATCTCAATGGATTTTCTTTGTCATATTCAGACCACTGGCTGAAAATATATTCACAAGTATGGGGGTTAGGGAATCAATGTAGCTCCATTGGTGCGATGACCTCATCTTTCATCTCCATCACTTGGTGTTTGAATTTGTCCATCTTGGCACTCAAGTACATCATGACTATCGATGCTCCTATTGACCCATCAACAAAATTTCTCACTTGTCCTCTTTCCAAAGTTGTAATCTCAAGAATATTGACTTCAAACTTGCAATCCTTCTCCCTAAGCTAACTATATCATTGAGGTATATGGAGTATTCAAGAAAACCGAACTCAAGAAGTTGAATATCCCTCATTTTCTAGTTTATTTCTTCCTAATTCTTCAGGCACTCTTCCCACCTGTCCTACATCCTTTGTTGCGGTTCCCCACTAGTTGTGTCCAATACTATGCTGCTTTATGGAATCTCTCCAATATGTCATTTGTAATCATTATGTTTCCATTCTCCTCCTCACCTCGGCCCTTTTGTATTTCCCTGATATACTCGATCAGATCCAAATTTTAGTGTGACCATTAAGGCCATCTCATCATATCTTTGTGCGCTATCAGCCCTACCAAGGTCTCTTCTTGGTAGCATACAACCTAGGCTATAAAGATATCCCTTTCTATCTTGAATTGATTGTGTCCTTCTTGGAACTCATCTCTCATGAAAATAATCGTATGAGTGGTGTCCTGGTAGTATTCATCCCGGTGCCTGAGATGCTCAAATTCTCTCCTCATGGAATTTTCCTCTCGCTCGTCTTCTTGTGCTCTGTCAATGATGGCACTAGATATGGCCATTCCATCTCCTAATATTTCACTTAATTCAGGTTTCTTGGCATCAAACAAGGTTTCTTCTATAGTAATCATTACCACGATATCCAAAGTGATTATTCTCTTATTGATAGTTCTTTTGACCACCACCTATCTCTTCCTATCATATGCTATATCCTGGACATTGACTAACCTCATCAATTGATTCTGGGATTTGCTGGTCACCCTGTGAAAGAATGTTTCCTAGACTACCAAGAGTTTGAAAATGTTATATGGATAGATGCTTACCTTTGTTAGTTGTTGGGATATGGTTACCAACATTTTCTTCCTCTTCATCTGTTGTCTTCTCTTCTCCTAGATCTATAGAAGGCTACCTTGTACCACCAATCAGTTTTGTCTCTTCATTTGTGGGAATTTATTTTGTTTTCTTAGTGTCAGTAGTGTTTTTGAACACATTCTCTATTTCTTCTATTAATGATGGTGTTATTCCTTTTGGTGGAGAAGGAGTTGGATGCTCTATTGTAGTTCTTGTAGTCTCCTTATCAATACCTTGTTCTTCATATCCCTCACTTCTAAGTGTGTCACCTCCAGATTGTTCCCCAAAATCTAAATTTACTTCATTTTCTTCTCTATCTGAGGTATTTTCCTCTGAACTAGACCCTTCGTTTTTACTTTCAATTTTCTCTTCTTGGGCTTCTCTCGGTTCTTTTTCATTGTCTTGTACATGTTCCATATCTGGTTGATCATTGTCTCCCCTAGGTGAGTTTTCTCTTGGGGTGGTTTTCTCTTCTTCTCTCATATGTACCTCTACTGGGGTTATTATCAGTGACCCCAATGCTTGAATAGTTAAATTCTAGTTGTACTCATGAAACATTCCCTCTGCTTATGCTAGAAGTGTTTTTGCTTCAACCCTCGTTGGTTTTCCCACATTTTCCCCTTGTTCTTGTATAACTACTTCTGTTGTTTTTTCTATCAATTCTACTTGCTCATTTACTGACATGGCCTTAATTCAGGTTAAACCTGGCCTTTATTTCCTTTGTAGGACTTCCTCCTAGTCTCAAGTTTTTTCAGTGAATATTTCGTCCTCAAAAATTTCATGTTCATATGGCCAATGAGGCATTACTTGACCAACATGTTGGGCCACTAAGTTCTTGGGATCATGTTTCTCCTATCTTCCTGTATAAAACCTATACTCTACCTAGTTTTGAGCTTCCTTTCGGGATTGTGTGGTGTCTTTTACAAAGTGATAACCTACATATAAACCGTATGGAATTTTTTTTTTTTCTTGTCTTTTACTAGGGAGGCATTGAAACCTTGCAAAATAGTCTGGTAACAAATTTCCCCTAGTACAAACATGCCTGGTACATGAGCTAGAAGTAGGTGTGGGGCCCCAATAGCTCCAAAAATCTTGAGTTAAGTATTGTTCTCCTCTATATACCAATGCCCTATCCTAGATATGAACCTTTTTGTTGCATAGGAAAGTCTTGAACATTTTTTCTTGAAAATTATGGAATAGACCCTAGCAGGGAACTCATCATAGGTTGCAACATAGGACTTCTTATACTCGTTTTCCCACAAAATGCTAAAATAAACATTGATAGATAACTCTGAAACATGCCAACTTAATCTTAGTCCTGGCAATACGTTCCCAGCACATTCTACGTATAATAGATAGGATGCCATGGAAAAGGAAGGGACCTCTCATGATTTTGGTTTCCGATCTTGCTTCACTCTAATACTCATTTTTTTTGAAATAATAACACCCCAATTAAAAACACTTCCAGGCATAGCTACGATGTATGCCAGGGGAATCCATGCTTCTGAAAACATGGAACAATCCCTTTCTCCATATAATCGTCATATCAGAGCAATCATAAACAAGTGGGGTTCTATAAGATTTATGGTATTTTACCTTCTTGAGGAATTGTTCACGAATTTCCTGTCCTCCTTCCACTAGGATGCCAACATTTTTTTGGTGTTGTAATTTTCATAAAATTTGACCACAAAATCGGTGTTGATCCTAACCTCAAGGTCTCTAAGTTTGTAATACTCTCTTATCTTTACCAACAAGGACACACCAACAAACTACCCATCTAGATTGTTTATTAATAAGTTTTCGACATTGGTGTAATCTCCAAGGCCCGAAAAAGGTGATAAACCAAAACCAAGGAGAATGTTCCTTTTTCGAATATTTAGTCCCTCATGCCCAAAAAAGGGTTAAGCTTACACCTGAGAATACTCTTCTAGCGAACCAAAGTTTCTAGAGCATACCTTTATTCGTAAAAATTTTCGTCCAGACCGAAAAAGGGGTAAACTATTGTCGGATAGATGTACCTTCAAATTCGAGTTTGGCAAGCATTATAACATCCTCGGCCACCAACAGGTTGGGAAATTCCACCTACACAACCTTAACTTAGCCTTGGCTACTCTGATACCAATTTGTAGAATCCCCGGCCACCAACAGGCCGGGAAATGCTACCTACACAAACCTGAGTTAGCCTTGGCTGCTCTGATACCAATTTGTAACATCCCTAACCACCCATAGGCCGGACAACGCCACTACTATGGAATATACACTTATATATATAATATGAATTAAATAAAATTAAAACATTTTAACATAGAGTTACTGTTACCATTTAGATTTAAATAGAATTAACAAGAATTCATACATGCAACGAAACACATGATAACATTCAAGCATCAGTAGCACAAACATGCATAACATATAAATTAAGCACAAACTGATACTTATCTTTAGCTGGACTAAATCCACCAACTACGTGCAGACCTTCCACGAACCTCCCATCCATAGACCACGCTGCTCATCACCCTCAACAGTGGGTCACCCCTGATCTGGGACCAATCTCCACCCAGGGCAAGGGAATCCTAGACTAGGTTGAGGTTACAAGAAACTGCACAAAGAAACCAGAAGGATTCTCTCCAGGAGCCTTCTTACGCCCACTACTCACGGAATCTCATTCCCCACATGCTTGTTCCACCTGGGAATATACACCTTCACAAGAACAATCCATTGGTTGCTTCACCCCCCTCTCTGGGTCTTGGCAATAGGCCGGATCAAGAATTCTCAGAGCTACGTAGCTGGTGCTAGAATCTCTCTGGGAGAAAACCACTTCCCAGCAGACTCTCTCACCTGGAGAGAGTTTCTCACAGGCCTGACAACCTGCCTCTTCTACCATAAGCCTAAGAACCCGCTTCTTCAGTACACTCCTTGACTCAGCTCCAACAGGGTGAGGACAACAATAACGGTTCAACACTCATTCACATAGGTATGATAGTAGCAACCGAAAATTGGGTATCGACGTCCAAAAACGACAACCGTCCACACAAAGACACATCACAACTCAGTAAGAAACAACCGACGACAACAAGCCACCCTCAGTCAAGGAATTATGTGGCCGCAACAACCAACCGTTATGACACACACAAATGAAACAAACATATACGGGATGCTCTGGCTTCACGGAAGACGCGACTTAGTTTGTCAGTTTTCCCATGGGTTCTCACTGGGTTCGTGACCAGGAAACAACATAGAGGTCGATTACAGAGGAAAAACAGGTTCAGACTTCGGATCGTCGAATGAACAACGAACTCCCGCGGAGGTTGGAAGAATGACCCCAAACACGAATGACTCATCATTTTTAATTGTATGCGCCCAGGTCGACACCTGTCTTCCTGGAGCCGCATGAGTTCCACTTAGCACATGTTCCCTTTACAGGAACTTCGGACAACACTCAACATGTCCACCTTAGCCTTCAAGAAATAATAATAAATTATTATCCCCTTTAGAGGTAATCCCCCTAGCTTAGCCCCTAGGCCCACACACTTAGCCTCCTCCCTTACCCAAACTTGTGGAAGCTTAGTCCCCCATCACTCTTTCTTTGTGGTCGGTCTGCACGCAGCAATGTTTATATTTTATTAATGATCTACATAATTACATATACAAAATCAAGCTCCTGGCCTTTAACACTTAGGCTCTCTGGCCTAATAAACACATAATCCCACCAACTTATATACACTTGGCTTACCAACCTATAAACATGATTACAATTCATAATAAAACTGGGGCACTACTGGGGGATATTACAATACCCTCCCCTTATTTTTTCACTATCCTCAGTGCAACTCTTTACACAACATCAACAAGATTTCCAAAATATTAAAAAAGATGCGGGTATTCTTCCTGCACAGCAACCTAATGCTCGCATGTCGTGTCCTCGGGACCGTACCAGGTCCACTGGACCTTTACAAGCTCTATGGCTCGATTACGGAGCTGTTTGCTATTCCAGTCCAATATGTGCACCAGATGTGCTTGCAATATGCCTTCTTGCTCCACCTAAATCACATTCCAATCAATTACATGATTAACATCAGGTATATATTTCTTAAGCAATGAAATATGAAACACATTATGTACAGTCATGGATGCAGGTAATGAAAGAATATATACAATCTGTATGTATTTACATACAGGTAATTCTAATAACATTATAACCTGTTTACAAGATACACAACATACAATAAATAGAGAATTGTACTTATCTTTGATTTGAGAAGACCTTCCACCCCCAAGCAAGATTATGACTCCATCGGGGCAATGGCTTGCCAAGATAGCCACAGTCCACAATCCATATCCACATGGTCTAGGTCAAGGTACCAAACCTCAGAAACACTCTATCCAACCAAACCTCAGCAACACTCCAACCAATGGTCTCTCTTTCCCCAAATGCCCGTCCCACCCCAGGAGTGTACACTGATGCATTGCTCCAACCCAGCAACGCGCCAGCTAGACAACACATCAAAGCGCGCATTCAATAGAGGAGAGAGGCGTCAACCCTAATTTAAAATTTAAAATTGTAATTTAATGTCTGTAAGGCTGGAAGAGACAAAGTCATTCGTTTGTGTAAGATGCAGATAGAGTCGCCTTTAATGGTTGATAGGATGATGAGATCTATATCTGATTCGGACTAGACAACCATTAAATGTAATTCATTGTAATTTAATGAGAGTAGGTATCTTGGAGGGAAAGGCTCTAGGATCCCCTCTTTTGTAAAAGATCTTTGTATCTAGATTCAATTTATTTTTTGAAGAGGATAGAAAAGATAGATTAAAGAGGAGAGAGACGAGACTCTGTTACAGTTCGAGCTTACCCATATTGTAATTGGACATTCATATTAATACAAAGAGTAGTTTTTATTGCATGGGATTCTTTGTGTGTTTAAGTGTATTTGGTGAATGTCTTTTATGTGTTTACATGCATATGATGTAGATGTGTATGAATAGGTTCCATCTGTAGGGATAGATAGAATTCTCTATCTGTGAGTTTTTTTATTTTAGTCTGGGTTCTTTGTGGATAAATGCAAGGAGTGCATGAAAGAGTGTTGAGGAATCTGTGAGCCAGTGAAAAGAGTGCACATATAAGTTTTGTGGAATTCAGGCAATAACGCATGAGGAGGGCGCACCAGAGAAGTCATAGACTCAGGGAAAAGCCTCAAGGTTACTGAACACCTTGGAGGTAGGACTGTGCAGATAAGGGAACAAAGAGAAGACAAAATCGTTGAGTATTCTGTGAAGCTCTGTCAGGTGGGCATTGAGCGTGTGCAAGGAGTGCACGAAAGAACTATGTTTCGAGTTCGGCGATAAGAGAAGTGTCAAGGGGAGGAAACTTACAGAGTTACTGAATACTTTGTCAGCTTAGAAAGGAGTGTTTGAGAATAAGTTGCCAACGGGGAACTTATACCCCTTCGAGGAGCGAAAGGGACATGGATCTTTGAGATCTGATTAGTTGAAGCTCAAGGAGGAAAACAGAGTTGTTGAACACTTTGGAGGAAGACCTGTGAAAGGAGTGCACTAGGCCAACACTCGGGCAAAGTGTTGAAAGACAACCAATAGGAGGCTAGTCAAGCATAAGGAGTGTGCAAAGAAGAGAACTTGTTTTAATTTCCAAAGCTCAGGAGGAATAATTCCTTTTGCACATAGAGTCACAACATAAGGGAGCAGCAGGCCAAGACACTTCGAGGTCCAAGACACAGACAAGCTCAGGAGGAACAACATGAAGCTACGTGCAGAGAGCAAGGAATGTGCTAGGGATAAGGCCGAGTTGCATAGCCAAAGATCAGGAGGGATAGCGGTTTCAAAATGTAGACAAGACCCAAAGTTTTCAGGGTGCACAAAGGAAGCAAATGTTGAGGCCTTTGAAGCGTCGAAATCTTCCAAGTCGGGGAAGAAGGGTGCCAAAGATCAGAAGCAGGGGCACAACAACCATTGGAAAAGCCGCAGAAGGAAGATCTAGACCATTGAACTTCATGTCCAGGCATACAGGAGAGTGGGCAAGAGAAATAGATCTAAGTCGTTGGATCTGAAAGCACGTGGACCAACAATCGCTGGATCCGGAGAAAGTGCACGAGGTTTAGTCCAATTGAGTGCACATGAGGAGAGATAATTTTGTGATACGTGAAGCCCCAACATCATCGAGACTGCTCATCGGAAAGGGACGCGTGGCGGTTGATCAACATTTCACTAAATCACGACTTGAAGAACTCAAAGGGAAAGTTTTTGAAAACTCGCGAAACACGAATTCGCGAAAATATCATAGTCATTGATCAAGGAGAAATATGCACCGTTTGATTGTCCAAGAGGAATTTCGGCATTTCAGGAATCGGGAGAATAGAGGTTGAAAGTATTTATGCCTCGCGATATGAAAAATCTCGATATGTGAAACCCCGACGCGATCTGAGTCGTTAGATCGAGGAGAAAGAAGGATCGTCAGATTTGGTCTCTTAGAGGATTTGGAAATCGGGAGATCGAGACTCAAGAGAGTTGGGTGACTTGTATGCAGAACACCCGAGGTCCTGAAATGAGAAGCGCCTTTTGTGTAGGCATGCGGTCATAGTCCGTGGTTGTGTGGAGGTGAGGTTTGTGCTTGGTGATTAGTCACACATGTAGAGTTTCATAAAAGGACATGTGGATCAGATAGAAGGATTCCAGTAGGGAATCAAAGAGTTTCTTTAGCTCAATAGATTGAAGAACGATCCTTGACCGGGAGGTTAGCAAAACCTACCGAGGCAGAGGTAGGGGGGTCGGCATCAAGTGGTATCAAAGCCTAATATTTTTTCTACATATCGTAGGCAAAGGGGAGACGGTGAATGGAGATAGTCTGATACCGTCAAGTGGTATCAGAGCCTAATATTTTGTCTGCAGATCATAGGAAAAGGGGAGACGGTGAATGGAGATAGTCTGATACCATCAAGTGGTATCAAAGCCTAATATTTTGTCTACAAATTGTAGGCAAAGGGGAGATGAAAAATGGAGATAGTTTGATACCATCAAGTGGTATCAGAGCAGAATTGCATCTATATATTTCAGGCGAGGGAGATAGAGGAGATCTCGCACAAATTGATTTATGTAGGTAACAGGTAGAGGAAGAATATGGCTACTGAAGGCCATGAATGTGGTCCAAGAGAAGACCTCCGGTAGAAAGAAAGGATGAGATAGATGAAGAGCTCAAAGAGATAAGAGAACAGATGGATAAGCTTGCATTTAATATGCAATAGGATGCAAAGGTGCATTGGGTCTATGAATGGCCCATGAAGAAGATGGTGAAGTGGGCAGTCAAGAAATTGTTGGCCAGAGGACAAAAAAGGATGTTGAGAATGTGGCTAAGGTATGTTAAAATCCTCAGAGGTGAAGAGGAGATGGTTCATATCTGTGAGCCAGAAACTGGGAAGAATCTCAGTGACGATGAGCAGAAGAGATGAGAAAAGGGTCTCAGAAATTGACAGGTTAGTAGTGAGGAACTTTCAGGTTTCCTAGAGGGAAATGAGATGGGATCATTGGAGGATCTCATAGACTACCAGGAGGGTAGGGCATGAATCCTAGATTGCCAGGTGGGCAAGCGAGAGGAGATGAGACTATCTGATAGTCTCATGAACCTAGAGGTGAGTTCAGATCAACAAGGAGTGCTGATAGAGAGGGAAGATCATAGGAGTGTTATGATCATTGGGGGAATTCAGATATTCCTACCAAGAAGACTATTTGAGGCCAAAGCGTGTGTTGTTGATGCAGCAATAGAAGGACAACTAGAAGTGACCGTCATAGAGGAAGAATAAATGGAGCAAATGATGACATCTTCCCCAATAGAAGAAGAGCATGCAGTTAATATTCTCACTCCATGGGAGAAGGAGTTATAGATGATGGAGGATTGGTTGAACAATATAGAGCTAGTAGATGAATGCCACGAGATAGTCATGCAGATTGCAAGAGAATATAATTCGACAAAATTGCTCGAATATTTCAACCAGGAAGTTGGACAGATGATGACTACTGCACTGAAGCCTGTAGCAGAAAATGAAGCAGAATTCCAATATGGGGAGCAACTGGAGGAAGTTGGAGATGAACCAGCAGGAGAACTGGTAGAAGAAAAGTTGTCAGAAAGAGAAGATGAGAAATAGCCTAGTGATGAGACTGCAGAGTTGAACTTTTCAGTAGAGTGGCAAGCTAAGGGCACAAGAGATGGAAAAAATAGCAAGGGGGATCAAGTTGATCTACCCATTTGTAGGGAAGAAGTGCAACCGAGGAGACTACATAAAGAGAACCAACCATTGGAGAATCTAGAAGAAGTGGTTGAAGAGATAAGAAGACTGATTTTGAGGTCAGTGCAAGAAGAAATCAACAAAGGGAATTTGAGTAGAAGGAAGTCTGCAAGAGCAGCATGGAAGAAGCAACAACAACAACAACAAAGTAGTGGAGAAAATGGATAGCTCCAAAGAATAGTTTGGGATCCAGGTGGATTTTAACAGAGTTGGGAAGCTCATGAGCAGGGGCTCATGAATTTTTAGTAGCAGTGGAGTATGATACAGGAGCATCACTCCAACCCAACAACACTCCAGCTAGACAACACATCAAAGTGTGCATTCAATGGAGGATAGAGGCATCATCCCTCATTTAAAATTTCAAATTGTAATTTAATGTTTGTAAGGATGGAAGAGACAAAGCCATGCCTTTGTGTAGGCTATAGATAGAGTCTCCTTTAATGCTTGATAGGCTGAGGAGACCTAGATCCGATTCAGACTAGACAACCATTAAATGTATTTCATTGTAATTTAATGAGAGTAGGTAGCTTGGAGGGAAAGGCTCGAGGAGCCCCTCTTTTGTAAAAGATCTTTGTATCTAGATTAAATTTAGTTTTTGAAAAGGATAGAAGAGATAGATTAGAGAGGAGAGAGTTGAGACTCTGTTGGAGTTTGAGCTTACCAATATTGTAATTGGACATTCATATTAATACAAAGAGTAGTTTTTCCTGCATGAGATTCTTTGTGTGTTTATGTGTATTTGGTGAATGTCTTTTATGTGTTTACATGCATATGATGTAGATGTGTATGAATAGGTTCCATCTACAGGGATAGATAGAATTCTCTATATGTGAGTTTTTTTTATTTCAGTCTGGGTTATTTGTGGCTAAATGCAAGGAGTGCATGACAGAGTGTTGAGGACTCTGTGAGCCAGTGAAAAGAGTGCACATCTGAGTTCTATGGAATTCAGGCAAGAACACACCAGGAGGGCACACTAGAGAAGTCATAGACTCAGGGAGAAGCCTCAAGGTTACTGAACACCTTGGAGGTAGGACTGTGCAAAGAAGGGAATAGAGAAAAGACAGAATCACTGAGTATTTTGTGAATCTCTGCCAGATGGGCATTGAGCGTGTGCGAGGAGTGCACAAAATAACTATGTTTCAAGTTTGGATATAAGAGAAGTGTCAAGGGGAGGAAACTTACAGAGTTACTGAATACTCTGTCATCCCAGCAAGGAGTGTTTGAGAATAAGTTTCCAAGGGGTTACTTATACCCCTTCGAGGAGCAAAAGGGATAGGGATCTTTGAGGTCCGAGTAGTTGAAGCTTAAGGAGGAAAACAGAGTTGCTGAACACTCTGGAGGAAGACTTGTGCAAGGAGTGTACCAGGCCAACACTCGGGTGAAGTGTTGAAAGACAACAATTAGGAGGCTAGTCAAGCATAAGGAGCGTGCAAAGAAGGGATCTTGTTTCAAGTTCCAAAGCTTAGGAGGAATAATGCCTTTTGTGCATAGAGTCCTAACAGAAGGGAGAATCAGGCCAAGACACTTCGAGGTCCAAGCCACAAACAAGTTGAGGAGGAACAACATGAAGCTACACATAGAGCGCAAGGAATGTGCTAGGGCTGAGTTCGTGTTGCGTAGCCAAATCTCAGGAGGGATAGTGGTTTTAGAACGTAGCCAAGACTCAAAGTTGTTAGGGTGTGTAGAGGAAGAAAAGGTCAAGGCCTTTGAAGTGTCGAAATCTTCCAAGTCGGGGAAGAAGGGTGCCAAATCTCATAAGAAAAATCACAATATCCATTGGATAAGCTGCAGAGGGAATATCTGGACCATTGAACTTCACATCCAGGCATACAGGAGAGTGCACAAGAGAAACAGATCTAAGTCATTGGATCTGAAATCGCGTGGACCAACAACCGCTGGATCTAGAGGAAGTGCACGAGGTTTAGTCCATTTGAGTGCACACAAGGAGAGATGATTTGATGATACGTGAAGTCCCAACATCATTGGGACTTCCCATCGGAAAGGGACGTGTGGCGGTCGATCAAAATTTCGCTAACTCACGACTTGAAGAAGTCAAAGGGAAAGTTTTTGAAAACTCGCGAAACACGAATTTGCAAAAAGATCATAGTCATTGATGAAGGATCAATCTGGATCGTTTGATTGTCTAGGAGGAATTTCAACATTTCGAGGATTGAGAGAATGGAGGTGGAAAGTCTTTCGGCCTCGCGATACGCGAATTCTTGATATGCAAAACCTCGACGTGATCTGAGCCGTTAGATCGAGGAGAAAGTAGGACCATTAGATTTGGTCTCCAGGAGGATTCAAAAATTGGGAGATCGAGACTCAAGAGAGTTGGGTGACTTGTATGCAGAACACCCGGGGTACTGAAATGTGAAGCATCTTTTGTGTAGGCATGCGGTCACAGTCCATGGTCGTGTGGAGGTGAGGCTTGCACTTGGTGCTTAGTCACACTTGCGTAGTTTCATAAAAGGACTCGTGGATCAGATATCATGATTCTAGTAGGGAATTGAAGAGCTTCTTCAACTCAATAGATTGAAGAACAATCCTTGACCAGGAAGTTAGCGGGCCCTTTTGAGGCAAAGGTAGGGGGGTCTACATCATACACCTTCACTGTCACACAATCCATTGACAGCTACACCTCCCTTTCCTTGGGCTTCAACAACATGTCGGCTTAGGAAGTCTCAGAGCATCGTGGCTCTCGGAGTTCCAACTGCCCTCAGATATTTCCAATCAACATCTTATCAAGCTACTCTTTGTAATCAAAATTCTAACTTTAATCAACATCATCTCATCTGCATCACTCACATGCAGTTATCATGAGAAAACATAAAATAATTCATGTAGGAACTCCAATTAGTTTAAAAGGGGACTCAACTTGTTCCCAAAAACATGAAATTCTATTTCATAATTCATCTTGGTTGTTTCCATATTATGAATGCAACCATGCTTGTGATTTTCCACATGCACCAAACTACATACCATTTTCCTGCCAGACTTCATCTTCCATACCTCCAACAATTTGTCAGTATTTCCCATACATCATAATTCAACATGTACAACACCTTATGCAATGATAATAGAATTGCCTGCACCTAGCAATTCAATCACATTTACCAAACAACTTAACCAAATAGAATGACTCATCATTCTATGCATATGTATGTTCATAATTAATAATAATAAGTTAATTATTTCAATTTTATGAACATAAATTTTCTTGTAGTCTCTATTCTTGCGACTACCTGGCTTGCAACTTTCCTGTTGCAATGTTTAACAATTCCAGAAATGTTCTCAAGTTCATGAGTTAGCAACATTTCAGCCATTAGTATAATTATTTCCATGCCAAAAACATATATACATGCACTCACAAAATGCATTTAGAAAAGTGCATTTAAGTATACAATTCCATCACTTACTATGCACGAGTGCAATTCTCAATGAATACTTATTCAGTGCACCTTCCATTGAATTAGATAATGCTCTTTATTTCAGTCATGTATCTCACCATCCATAAGTTGGAATTCTGGCCAATGTGTTGACACATTGTCCACATACTTCCTATTGTCTTCCCAATTAATTGGATGCCTTCCTTTTCGACCCGAACAATACACCAAGAATATAATTCTGTGGTGTTCATTAGTGTTAGAAAAAAGGTTGCATCCCAAGCTTTATTTAAATTTAGGAATCTTTTAGTACCTGTGTGGCTCATAACCTTTCCATATACATACCTTGTCATATCCAACCAGGTCCCGGTCTCATACATGACTAGCTTACTGCCATTCATTCCTATAACCAGTTCTTATCTTTAATTCTTTGGTTATTACCCCATCACCAAATTAACATGACATTCTACTATGTCAGTGTGTGCATTCAGAAGCTAAAAAGCTTTGAATTAATACAATCCTCTAGCCTTTACCACATCCAGTGTTATGCATTCAATAATATAATCCCTTGATTTTATAAAATAACTCTGGCTGAGGAAATTCTTACCAAAATTTCCTTTCAACAATTATGCAAAAAGAGTGATAAGAACTCATACCTGCATGACTGCCATTAATAAATTTTATACTACATGATGGCAGTAGAAGCTTTCATGTTTCTTTTATCAAACTTATAACCAACATTTCAGCTCTCTTTTGCTTCCTTCCTTATGCAACAACATCACCACCAACACTTGCAAACATGCAAGCATTCTTTCCTCTGGCTGACCCAACAAGCCATAATCATACTAGCTGCCACATAAATTGCAGCAATTTCTTTCCCATGTGCAACTTTTCCTTGCTGAACCCAAAAGTCTTCAATTCTTCCTGGGTTCCTGAATCTTCTTGTGCTCTCATTGTAGTCACCGTACATGACTATTTTTTCCCTGAGCTCTTTCGACGTAGTGCCCCTACTTTAGTGGGGTCTTATGACCTCCTGGTCAAAGGATATTTCAAACTTTTGAGTCGCATTGACTCTTTGAGCTCGTGATTGAACCCAAAGAAATTATACACATGTCCCCTTTTCTTCTATGTGTAGGTCTTGACAGACCCATGAGCTATTCCTATGCGCTTCCAAAACTCCAAGTTTTAGGCGCTAGCCCCTTTTTTATTAGCCCTTTCCTTCACAAGATTGTGGGCTATGATTTCATGGAAATCTATGATTGCGGGCATGGGCAAGAGTGGTTTTAGGCCAACCCTCTTTTCTCCTCGCAATTCACCTCCAGCTGCCACGTATCACTTTATTAAAATTGTGGTATAAATTGCGGCCTGCTCTTAGACTTTTAACATCCGAGCAAGTTCTGGCTTCGCAATCCAGCTCGTTTGTCGATCTCCAATCCCTTGGAGTTGATCCATGATCAACGACTGGTATCTATCCTCCTTCCACACGCAATCCCAGATATACACGATCTTTCGACATGTAGATCCCTTCCAAATCAACGACTACGGTTGATTTCATCTCTTTTTCCCTTAGGAGTTTCAACTCTCAACTATTTGATTTTCCCGTATGGAAATATTATGGAGTGGAAGATCTATTGACACATGTCCTCAATAATCAGATGATTCTGATGGACTATGGCTCTCCGGCCTTTGGGAGTTCTCACGTCTCCACACACAAATATCTCCGGAGTGAATTTCCCCATACTGACAGATCTTTTGCCATGCATCCTCTCCAAATCAACGACCATGATTCTCTTCGGGACTTCGAATCTTTCCGAGAAAGACCAGATCAATGGTCCTTCGAACTCCTCCTCGATCAACGATCAATATTTCCTTCGTGACTTCAATTCTTTCATCCTCTGCTTTCCTCCGGAGTGCTCCATACCCAGAGTTCCAGATCTGGCGCTGTGTGTCCTCCTTCACATCGACGACTCTCATTGTTTTGGGACTTCGACGCTTCAGGATATTCTGAAACAAAACTTCTCAGAAACCCCAGAGTACGATCCTTCAAAGTTCATGATATGGTGAAACTTGTCCAACCCAGATCAACAACTCCCAGCTGCTTTGGCTGTTCGAGATTCAATGATTTCAAACTTTCTTCCTTCTTGTTCTCCCAGAGTGTTTTCACCTGGAGTTCAAGATCTGTCACCACGTTCCCTTCTTGATCTGAAGATACAAACTTAATCTCACAACTGATTTGATGGCTGTTGTCACTCCTCCTGAGCTTTTGAATTCTTCTGCCTTGGAAGAGTTTCGTCAGTGTTCAAAGGCTTCAACCTTTGACCTTTCTCCCGCGAGTCTGCCTCTTGGATCTCTTCTTCTCTCTCGTAAGAGTTATCTCTTATGTGATTTTTTATTTACTCAGTCTCCTAAGGGTCTCAACCCTTCTGTTTCCTTTCAAAGGAAAACTTTGTGCCCTCCTGGAAACCTTCTGCTCAAAGCACACCTTGTTGAGCGTTTTCTATAGAGTGTTCAATAGCTCTGTGAGTATCTTTCTCTGATAATATTCTCCCTGAAATTGACAAAGAGTTCTCTCTATGCACACTTGCATTCAATCGATGCCCTCCTGGAATATCCCTACATAGTTCTCAGTGACCCTATCTCTATCTGAAATCAACACATAATTCTTCCTGTGCACTCCTTCCAGTTCTGTTGATGAAGGTTCAACGATATCTCTCCTGAGCTTGTCTAAGGTTAACTTACCTCTGTCAACACACTCCTTGCGGACAATGTGCACTTATTGCACTCGAAAACTCAAAGAAGAGAAACAATTGAAACTTATTCAATACTTTACTAGTTTACAGATTCAAACCAATCTGATTTAAGAAAATGTTCAAATTTCATTTTCTTTCCGAGCTCTTTTCTTCTCTGTAATCATTTTTGGGCACTAGCCCCTTTCTCTCAGTCCCCAACCCATGTGATCACGGGTCGTGACCAAGATTTATATCAATAAGCGCTTACTCGGGCCTTCGTCTTCAGAAGATTTCAAAGCACCACACAACAATCTCTCGGAGTTCTAGATTACCAAACTCAAGACATAGGGAAGATCAACCATCCACGTCTACTCATTATTCAATGACTGACACTTACTATGGAACCTTAGGTGTCTAAGTTCTGGGCCTTCGGGACTTCATAGCTTCAGAGGATATCCCATCCACACATCCAAACTGTTAATCTCTGAACATTCCCAATCACCTTTGGTGACGTCATTATGTCACATTACTTACAGTTTCCAATTGCGAGGGCATGTGGTAGTGGTTTGGAGTAACCTGCCTTTTGTCTCACAATTCTTCTGATGTTGAAACATAACCCCTCGGTGAAACCATGGTTTGGATTGCGGGACCACCTTGGAGAATTAACTCCCATGAAACTTGGGTCCCCGCAATGCCTCCTGGCCATCGATCTTGATGTATCATGATCAATGCCAGTGTGGGTCCTCCAACCTTTAACTACGTTATGTAACCTTGACCCCACTAGCCATGCTCATATGGAAATCCACATGGAGGAATACTAGCGGTTGACTCATGGCTCAATCATATGGGTGTCACACGTCACATTCCATATGGCATTTCAAACTTCCATGGGTTCAAAACCCACTAACACGTGGCACACATCCATTGTGTCCACGTCAATCTAAGTGACATCATCATGACTCACTACTTCGGTTCTTTGGGAGCTTTTTCCCTTCACTACTGTGTTTGACCTTTTGACATTGGCTTGATCCAATGATCGAGCTCTCCTCTCTAGATCTACAGTGTAGATCCACTTCAGAGCTTCAGGATTTGACCCTTCTCTTGTTTCTGGCATCAGACTTCACTGAAGTGTTGAAGTCCGAAGGGTTTCCGGGTTAACCCTTCTACACCTTCTCCAGATCTGACGATCGTAAAGGATTTCACTTCCTTTCGAACAGATCCTATGGCGCAGAACAAACTCTGTTAGTTTATGGATTTCCAAAGGAATTCATGGATAACTGCCTCACAACATTACCAGATTTGACGGTCATGAAGCATTTTCCTTCTCCTGAACAGATCCTAAGGTCCACATTACTCTATGACCCAATACCACTTCTGTCGTGGTTTTACGACACCACTACTCCTCCTGAGCTTCGTAACATGACCAAGGTAACTTCTTGGCACTCAGGAAGGTTTTGAGGTTCGAAATTGGTCCTCCAGACATAATTTCCACTTGAACCTTGAGTCCAATGACCACTTATCCATCCCATCCAGTCTCACCATTGAAACCATGGGTTAGAATTTGAGTTTTTTCCATTTCGACAACAACTCCTTCCGAAAAATATTTCTTCAAATTCCACTAACATGGCCCATATAGGCTAAGTATTTTAACCATGCTCTGATACCAATTTGTAACATCCCCAACCACCAACAGGCTAGGAAATGCCACCTACACAACCTTAACTTAGCCTTGGTTGCTCTGATACCAATTTGTAACATTCCAGGCCACCAACAGGTCGGACAATGCCACCTACACAACCTTAACTTATCCTTGGCTACTTTGATACAAATTTGTAACATCCCCAACCACCCACAGGCCGGGAAATGCCACTACTGCGGAATATACACTTATATATATAATATGCATTAAATCAAATTAAAACATTTTAACATAGAGTTATTGTTACCATTCATATTTAAATAGAATTAACAACAATTCATACATGCAACATAACACATGATAAAATTCAAGAATCAATAACACAAACATGCATAACATATAAATTAAGCACAAAATGATACTTATCTTTAGCTAGAGTAAATCCACCAACTACGTACAAACCTTCCACGAACCTCCCAGCCATATACCATGCTTCTCATCATGCTCAGCAGTGGGTCACCCCCGAGCTAGGACCAAGATCCACCCAGGGAAAGGGAATCCTATAATAGGCTGAGGTTATAGGAAACTACACAAAGAAACCAGAAGGATTCTCTTTAGGATCCTTCTTACACCCACTACTCATGGACTCTCATTCCCCACATGCTTGTTCCACCCGGGAGCATACACCTTCACAAGAAAAGTCCATTGGTTGCTTCACCTCCCTCTCTAGGTCTCAACAATAGGCCAGATCAAGAATTCTCAGAGGTCTGTAGCTGGTGCTGGACTCTCTCTGGGAGAAAACCACTTCCCAGCAGACTCTCTCACTTGGAGAGAGTTGCTCACAGGCCTGATAACTTGCCTCTTCTACCACGAGCCTGAAAACCCACTTCTTCAACACACTCCTTGACTAATATCCAACCAGGTGAGGACAACAATAGTGGTTCAACACTCATTCACACAGGGATGACAATAACAACCAGAAATTGGGTATGGACATCCAAAAACGACAATCGTCCACATTAAGTCACAACAAGACTCAGTAAGAAACAACCAATGATAGCAAGACACCCTCAGTCAAGGAACTTTGTGGCCGCAACAACCAACTGTTATGACACACACATGACACAGACATATACAGGATGCTCGGGCTTCACGGAAGATGTGGCTTAGTCCTCCGGTTTTCCCACGGGTTCTCACTGTGTTCGTGACTAGGAAACAAAACAGAGGTCAATTGCAGAGGAAAAAACGGGTTCAGACTTCAGATGGTCGAATGACTAGAGAACTCCTGTGGAGGTTGGAAGAATGATCCCAAACATGTCTAGCTCATCAGTTTTAACTGTATGCACCCGGATCGACACTTGTCTTCCTGGAGCCACATGAGTTCCACTTGGCACATGTTCCCTTTACAGGAACTTTGAACAACACTCAACGTGTCCACCTTAGACTTTAGGAAATAATAATAAATTATTATCTCCTTTAGAGGTAATCCCCCTAGATTATCCCCTAGGCCCACACACTTATCCTCCTCCCTTACCCAACCTTGTGGAAGCTTAGTCCCCCATCACTCTTTCTTTGTGGTCAGTCTGCATGAAACGTTGTTTATATTTTATTAATGATCTGCATAATTGCATATACAAAATCAAGCTCCTGGCCTTTAACACTTAGGCTCTCTAGCCTAATAAACACATAATCCCACCATCTTATATACACTTGGCTCACCAGCCTATAAACATGATTACAATTCATAATAAAACTAGGGCACTACCGGGGGATATTACAAGCGTGAAGGGAAACAAGATCACTCGACAATATTTTCATTTTAGAGAGTCTCAAAAGGGCTTAAAGAAGACTCTAGGGGCTAATTTTCTCAGTTAATCCAGACGAGATAAAAAAGAATAAATATAGTCTCGTTATATGTTTCTTTCAAATTTCAAAGTGATCTAAAGACAACAAAGCATGCTCATTTGGGAGTCCTGAGGGTAAGGCCTAGGATGATGGTGCATCAAATGAATGAGGCTTTATCTTTTAATCATGATAGGAATAAAAAGGACTCCCAAGCCTATAGTCATTACTAACAACATGGACGCCAAAATGCAGAAAGGATCTACCTAGGGCATCCATGTAAAGGTAGGCTCTACCACCTAATAATGACACTTCTAGAGAAGCAATGAAGTTTTTGTGTCATACTTCGGTGGGGTCAATCCTATGGCAAAGATAAAAAGACAACAAGATGCAGAAAGTGGAAATGAAATCCTAACTTATATGCAAAAAGTTGGAAAAATGACTTTTACCATAGGATACCCAAAAAGTGACCCATCCCAAAAATTACCAAACTGAAAGCAAAAGAGTATCAAAACGAACAATAAGAAACTCAGAAGTGGAATAAAGTGATCACCAAGCTAAAAAAAATGACAAAGGGGGTCAAAAAGGGGGAAAAAGGGGAAAAAAGGGCCAAAAAAGTCTATAAATAGAAGTTGGCAGCTCATTTTTACCATTGCAATTTGAAAATCGACCAAAAGGTGAAAATACCCCTTTCTAAAAGAGTAGATTTCATGATCTTCAATGGAAAAAACAACCTTCTACTTGGACCAAGTAAGTACAAACCACTCCCTCTTGCAATTCAATTCATTCTTTATGCATTAATTTTAGGGTTTGAGGGGGCACACTCTTGTAAAAAGAGCGTCCTTGCGTGTACGCAGGATATCCAAGGCTAGCCCATGTATGTACTCATGGATGAAACCACCAGCCCACGTACATATGCTACTGTGTACAAAACATCCCGTGTACACCTTGGAAGACTTTGAAAAAATAAAATGCAAGTACTGAATCTCCTCCATTTTTCCATGAAATGGGATGTGTGTTCACCGGAGGGAGATGGAGCATGAGGAAATTGATATTTTGGTCGAAGAGGACCCTATATCCATTGTCACACTGAAACAATGTGGGCTATGGAAGTTCTTCCAGTGTCCGTTCATGAGGGCACAACCTAGGCTTCTCAATGATCTTTTGGAGTATTGACATCCTGATGTAGAGGCATTTATGCTAGAGGGTCAATCATTGACCCCAACTACCGAGGATATATACTTCTTGAATGAACCCTCGAGGAGAGGGGAACCAATTAACTATAGAGGGGAACCAGTTAACTTGAGGACGTTTCCTCTGGGGCCCTTTAACATTGAGGATTACATTCATATGTACTGTGAGGCTGACACTGAGAAGGTAGGTTCTCATTTGCTAATCCAAAAGATCACTATTCTATCTCTACGTGTGATATTACTCTTGATCGGGTGGATTACTAGATCCGCTGCCCTTCACCAGGCTTCCTGGGCACACATGCATTGTGACATTTAGTGTTTGGAGGCCAACATTGTTTATTGGAGTACGACCATGTTGATATGCATGAAGAGACATCTTACAACATTTCGGCGGTGTACCAACAATAACTTCAGGTTCGGCCCCATTTTTTGCTCCTTCTTCTTTGAGAGGGTGCCTAGTCTTAGTCCGAGAGAGATGGTATGGGGTCTTGTAGCCTCCTTCCCAGCAGTGACTAGGTGGGTAGCATTTATGCCTCGATACTGTGGAGGGAGAACCATAGAGGCCTTTGATGACAAATTATTTGACTGGTGGGCACGACAGATCCTGGTGATCAAGGATTACCCATATGTCAAGATCAACTTCACCAAAGGTCCAGACATTCCTGTACCTCCCCGTGAGGAGCGAGACGAGATAAGTAGCATACTTTTTAAAGTTATTTAATTTTTAATTTTAATATATATCCTTTTTATGGGTGTATAGAGTATTGACTTGTGTATCTATTATGTACATATGTGGGGCCTGTGAGACCAACAGAGTTCGCTAGGACTCGACGACGTGCTCGACCTGAGGCATGACTAGCAGCAGCTAAACGATCAACATTTGCAGGGGGGGCCCTATCCATAGAGGTTGATAGAGTTCTACAATGAGTGGAGTGAAACCTCACTGCACTCACTCATGTTGTACCTATGGACAAGATCGAGGATCTCCCCCCTTCTATGCAGCCTCATGTAGTAGGGGTACCTCGGACTTGGGTCCAGTTATTTCGGCGTTTGGACAATGTCATTGTACACTATAGCACATCCAATAGGCCTTGTACTTAGATATCATAGACCATTGATGTGCTGAGGGAACTTTTTTTATTTGTATTTTTTGAGGGAATAATCCCAATGATGTATACTAAACACCTTTGAGGCTTTCATGCCCACCTATGTACTCATGACACTATTTTTGGAGATACACACACACACATATATTTACATCTTTTATTTCTTATGGATGAATTTTTTTTTACAAATGTATTTACATGTGTATGTGTGTGCTTTTGTTTTATGCGTGTGCAACATGCCAATCTAAAATTTGATTAGCTAGAGTATCTGTTAGATTATTAAATCTCCTAGGAACATGTATATACGTAATGTAATTGAAAGACAGTTCTAAGAGGCGTACCCTAAGGAATCATCGTTGCAAAGTGGGATCATAATCGTGGTAAACCCCATTTAATCGAGACACAACCAACTGAGCATCTAGGTGGAACCGGATGTGAGAAATGCCATGTGACCCAGTGTCACGAAGCAACTCTATCAGTGCACTGTATTCGACAACATTGTTTATGGCGTCTCCTAGACAAATACCTCTGGAAGATAACAACTGGCCTCCAGGTGAGAAAATCACCCAAGCTGTAGAAGAAATCCTCCAAGTGTGTCGACTAGAGCCTTCTGCGAACCCAAAATACACCTCTGATTCACTTGACATCTACCACAGTGAAAAGGAATACATAAATAACTACACGTCACCCAGGTGACCAACCTAAGAGTAGTACTTATTGAGGTAGATCCCATTTCTAGGCTCTGCCAAGGCGTTTCCTTCAAAATCAACTAGACGATAAGTGCCTTTCTTCAATACCTCTTTCACAATGAATGGTCTGAACCACATGGGTTTGAACTTGCCTGCCCCCATGGGATCTTTGTCTTGATCATAGACCAGGACAAGATTTCCTTCGCATAAAATCCAAGGATTAACATACAGATCATACTGACACTTGACTCGTTTCTTATGAGCCTCATTGTCTAAGGCTGCATCACGACGCTTCTCATTGAGCTGCTCGAGATATAGAAGGCGCTCCTCAAGCGGTGAAGTGTCCGACAGTAATTCCACTACCAACTTTAAAGAAGCAATATGACACTCAATAGGTAAGACTGCTTCTAGCCCATATACGAGTTGAAAAGGTGAAAAAATAGTGGGAGTCTTCACAGACATTTGGTAGGCCCACAATGTTGAATATAACATCTAATGCCAATTTGACTTGGTAGAATTGATCGTTCATTGAATAATAGTCTTGAGAGACTTATTCACAGCTTCAACTTGACCATTCTCTTGTGGGTAATAAGGTGATGAATGTCCTTGTTTGAACCCGATATTTGAATTTAACTCAATCATCATTTTTTTTTGGAAGTGACTGCCATGGTTAGTGACAATATCCTTCAGGATACTGAACCTTGCTACTATCTGATTAAAGATGAAAATATTTGTAGTTTCACCATCATTACTAAACGTTGGCATAACTTCCACCCACTTTGTGAAGTAGTCTACTGCCATGATGATGTAACGATACCCTCTAGCTGAGGTCAGGTGACATGTAGTGAAGTCAATCCCCCACTTGGTGAAAGGACCAACATCAATGACAGGAAATATAGGAGCAGGATGTGCCCACATATTCCGACAGAATATTTGGCATAGGTGGCACTTCTTGACCGCCTCAACACAATTCTTGATTAACGAAGGTCAGAAGTAACCTACACATAGAATATTTTGGGTTGTTTCCAACCTAGAAAAATGACCGCCACGTGCTCCAGTGTGACAATCGTTCAAAATGAGCTTTGTTTCTTCATGGATAAGGCATCACTGAAGAATGCAACCTACGCCTCGATGATACAAAGTGTCATCGGGTATAAGATAGTTTTGCGCCTAATTTCAAATTTTTCAAAGCTCGTCGTGGGAAAGACAAGTGAGGCACTTCAAAGTCTAGAGATACAAAAGTATATCTACATACCAAGGGTCCGAAGATGGAATTAGAAAAATATATCCCTTAATAGGTGACTCTTTGGGCATGATATCACTAGACTCGACCAGGAGTTCTGAAATGAGTTCGACAAAGACCAATGAATTTTTGGATTTCATAGAAATAAAATCCAGTTCAAACTCCTATAAGATGACTATCCATATACTAATCCTTCCTCCAATGAATCATTGTTTTAACACATATTGGAAAGGGTTGACGACGACAATGACAGTGGTCTTGCGAAGCAAAATGTACTGACAGAACCATTGGACAGCATGAACGATTGCCAAAGAAAGTTTCTCAACATGAGAATAGTTGAGTTCTAGTCCAAATAGGCCTCGGATAAGGTAATATATAATGTGTGCTTCAAGTATATCATCTTCTTGAACCAAGGCCATGTCGATGGTTGACTCCGCAACAACCAAATACAACAAGAAATATTTTTTATAATTAGGAGGTTGAAGCATAGGGGTAGACGTCAGGGCGTGTTTCAATGCTTCAAAGGAGTGTTGAGAAGATTCATCCCGACATAATGGGACCCCTTTTTTCAAGAGATGCATAAACCCTTTAGTGATCTCGACGTAATTTGAGAAAAACGCCGAAGAAAATTCACTTTCCCCTGTAATCTTTGAAGCTCGGGTATCGTGCATGGGGAAGGAAATTGAACTATCAGCTTAACCTTGAGAGGATAAACCATGATCCATGTTGTTGATACAATAAAACCTAAAATATGACCTGACGTCACACAAAAACTGCACTTTTTTAGGATTCAAGAGAATCTGATAATAGCGACATTTATCAAATATTATTCGAAGATGAGTGGGATGATCAGATATCTTGCGAGAGAGTGATGCTAGATCATCAAGATACACCCCGACTATGTGTTTGAGGTCATGAAAAGAAAATTATATGGCTCATTGAAAGGTGGCTCCAACATTCTTTAGGCCAAAAGGCATCTTATGATACGCGAATGTACCCCAATGAAAAATAAAAGTTGTTTTATGTTGGTCCTCGGGTTTGATTTGAATCTGGTTGTATCCCAAGAAACCATCCATGAATGAAAAGACCTCAGAGCCTACGCACTCATCGACAATCTGATCGATGAACGGGGTAGGAAAATTTTCTTTCGGACATGCCTTATTCAAATCACAGAAGTCCATACACAAGCGAATCGTACCCTGTTTCTTGTTAACTGGAACCGGGTTTGACACCCATTCCGTCAACTGTACAGGGTAGATACAATCGTCTTTGAGAATTGTTTCTACTTCTACCTTGATTGCTGCCACTTTTCTAGGATTTTCTGGATGAAGCTTTTGTCGGACCAACTTGGCATCAGGACAAGTCATAATTTCATGCTCAAAAATTAGTGGGTCGATGCCTGGCATTTCCTCATAAGACCAGGAAAAAACGTCGTGAAATGATTTGAATAACTCGGTGTAAGTTCAAATCTCTTTGAGGGAGAAATCCTCTCCGATGAAAAAATTCTCCACAATGCCAGGGGTTTTAGAGATATCAATTGGAATCATTGTAGCAATGCTTTCCATGTTACCCTTGACATAAAATCCGTGCGTAGCCAGAGGATTGATAGGACAAGAATTTTCTCCATTCATGGTCAAAATAAATTATCCCGCCTCTATTCTCCTTAACTTGGGAAGGCAATAAGATCTATGATGTAGATCATCCCAGGGTCTATCCAGACCAGTCATTGCCTCAAGAATCGCCTCATCAGAGGGAAAGAACAAGTCTAAAGGATCTTGAGTGGAAAGAGAATATTGAGCCCAAATAGGCTCGAGAACTGGATCTAACTCCTGTGGGGGAGCCAGATCGGGGCTGGCTGAAGTTTGTTGGAAAATGTTGTATGTAACCTCAGTCGCGGACAAGGGCATGGCCATGCCATGATGCCATGTCCCCTCCAGCAAGGCCGATGGGGAAGGTAAAGTCCATGGGTCGTCAAAGTAGTTTATTCGAAACGACGATACTTGTAAAATTGTATCCCCCGGCTGGTCCAGAACAACCGATATAAGCCTCACATCGCTAGAAGGTGACGGGTAATCAAAATTTCCCATCAAAGATGGAAACAAACAAACACCCAAGTTGACAGTGCCAGGCTTCGAATTATCAATCATTGGGACCATGGAAGCCCCCGATGAAGGGTTAGGATGTGAGAAGGAAAACTAGTCAATGGTCACAATCTGATCCTCATGTAAAAAAAACAAGACCTAAAAAAACGTAGCAACCATTGCATGCATTGCATAAGTCGAACTCCTTCCTAACAACAAGTTGTAGTTGAGAGGTGCATCAACCAATTCAACTTCAACACACACAGTTTTACCTCCCAACTACACGGGGAAGGAAGGAATAATTCTGTGTGGTCTAAACGACTGTCCATCAAACATTGTAAGAAAAGTAGGCGATGGGGACAACTCAGGCTGGCCAATGGCATTCCAACATGCCAATGACATCACACAAGTCAAGGCACCCTCATCAAGCACTATACGAATTTTTTTTTGCGTAAAATATTTCATGGTGAAGACACTAATATCTGAAAGACAACATGGTGAGGAAGACGTGGTTTTAATTCAGTTGGATCGAAAATGATCGCTCCTAGGTTACAAGTCTCTATCTCTCCCAAGGCAGGAAACAAATCTTTTCTCTGCGAGGGGAAACTATGAAGGACTTCCAAAGAAGACATTGTGCAAGGGAGCTTGTTAATGGGTAAATTGGAAAATGCAGACATAAACTAATCTCCCTAAATCCACTTGAATCTAGAAAAAAACAAGATAGGACATGGCACTTTCCCTAAGTTACAATCATTGAATTTACTACCAAAGAAGGAATCGATGGCATACCTATGAGTGTCGCTTCCTTATTTCTTTGTTGTTCTCATTTCTCTCTAGTGCTCTTGTGATACTGATCCTGCATTAAGACACAAACCAACCAAAGTGAAAGAAGTAGAAGTATATTCAACGAAAACCAATGCATATGATCAAGGAATTATGCAATAAAATAAAGATAATTCTATGGGAAAGAAGCATGCCACTGTATTATATTAAATAATAGGAAGAGATATTACAACTGGATGCCTTGATGCCATAAGGTTCCTTCCAACAGTTCCTTGCTTCCCACACACTTATTTCTCCAAGGATTCTGAGACCATGGATCTGATAGCTACTCACAATCTATCTTGACAAAGCCAAGCTCAAAGCTAACATAAATTTCCCAATCTCAATCCAAATAATTCCAAGCCAAGATAAAACCACTAACTCTCTCCATGAGAGCTCCTCTCCTTTTATAAGATGAAGAGGATAAGGTGAGGAGGTTAGGATGATCCCACTAAATCATGAAAATGAGTAAGATCCAAACCATTCGGAGGCCACCTCACTATAGAAGATTCTCCTTCTAGAAGCATTGAGAAAATGCTCATTTTTCCCATGTACAAAGGCCACCACACCCTAGTTGTAATGCAGCCTGCAAAAATTCCGCGACCTAGCTATAGTGAAACCTGCGGAAATCAGGAATTTCCGCACCCTAGCTATGGTGCAGCCCACAAAAATCCTCCAAAATAGGGTTTTTACAGAGGAAAACACAACTTCTTCTCTCAAGGAAAGTTATTCTCCCTTCTTTCTTCAGGAATTCATGCCACTGACCCCTCTGAAGGCAACATATAGGTTTACATCATTAACGATCATGAGGGTGACAAAAATAATGTGTAACAGAGATCCCCCCAAAGTATGAAGTTAGAATAGAGTGATAGATGAAATACTTTGTCGAGTGTGTGTAGGGAACAAGGAACACGTTGGTCGAAAACCTGCCAACAAACAAGGAAATACAATACCATAATATATCATCATTGAGGTAGGCATTCCCATACTCATAATACAAATGAATCAAAGCATAAATGCCGACATGCGAAGATCCAAGTCAAGTAATACAGGTTATGGCCACCAAACATACACTGTGGATCCATGCCATTATGACTCAAATCTGAACATAGCCACCAAAATATACTGTGGATCTATGTGTTAAAGACTCAAATTTGAACATAGCCATGAGACATACAATGTGGATCTATGCAACATTACAAACTGAATATACTCCAACGCAACCTGAATCTGTGAGAAAAGATTCAGGGTCTTCATCTCCACTACTATATAGTATGAATCTAACCATGCGAATACATGTGCTGAAGTCGAACATGGTAGAAACCACTTGATTACCGGTCATTAGTGAATATCGTTAACAAGTGCGAGGGAAATCACCATTAATGTCAATGAATCCCAAGGTACTCTAGTACAATCCAACGAATGTGAATCAATGAGCTGAGGTCGAACACTCGACGAAATATCTCGATCAGAGGTCAATAATGAAAACCCACTGTCGAAAGCGAGGAAACCTGCCATTGAGGCATGCAAGTTCCAAGGTACCAATTGGTTTCTAAGTCTAATTCCTAGATAATGAGTTGAAGTCGACAGGAAAATACTCGTCACAGGAGGGCCTTAATGTATCCCCCATCAATGACACGAAATGGGTAACGAGATTTGAAGTAGATAAGAGTAACCGGTAACTCAGAACTGACTCAGGGATGGCTGACGCAATAGAGGGCTTAAGGACTGCAGAAATGGATGACACAATAGAAGGCTTTCTGGGTTGAACTTCTCTTTGAACATATTGATGACACGACAATTGTCTTGGAAAAACTGACTCAAAAACAGGGATCACAGACCAATTTGTAATCTTATATAGGAGTATGACCAAGAGACAAGATTATTTTCCAACCTAGACGCAAGGCGAGTGAAAGGGTGTCATGTTCAAAAGAAACTCTTCCATTGAATACAGGTTTAGACACATTTCTTTCCCAATTTCCCCCCCACCATTTCCGGAGAGTACCTCTTTATTTTTACGCAAGCTTGAGGAGGATAACATATTCTTGTAATGTAAGTTCATCCTTCAGACGAGTCCCTTGGAGTATGTTTAACGAACCCTAGGAAGGAGTGGTTCGGTCCCATATGGGTCTTTCTATGTTTGTTTAATGAGTCCAAAGAAAGAAAACTCATGGGTTTTCATGTTTAGAGAGTCTGAAAAACAATTAAAGAGAACTCTCTCAGTTCCTTTTTCGTAAATCGGTAAATCTGGGCATAAACTAATCTCCCTAAATCCACCTGGATCTAGAACAAAAAAAGACAAGACATGGCGCTTTCCCTAAGTTACAATCATTGAATTTATTACCAAAGAAGGAATCGATGACATACCTATGAGTGCCACTTCCTTATTTCTTTGTTGTTCCTGTTTCGTAAATTAGTTTGATAGGACCGAAAAATTGATAACCTATCGCCCATCAAACGCTTTCTTCAAATACTTTTACGAGTGTGAAAAGAACAAGGTTGCTCGACAATCTTTTCATGTTTAGAGAGTATGAAAAGAGCTTAAAGGGAACTCCAGGGGGTTCCTTTTTGTATAACCTTTACGAGTCCGAAAAAGTGATAAAATTTTACTCGGTTACATTATCATTGATTTACGAGCATGAGAAAGAACAAAGACTAAGCTTGGTAACTTATTCTCGTTGATTTATGAGCATGAGAAAGAACAAAGACTAAGATTGAGATTGTTTTCATTTTTATGCAAGCTTTAAAACAAAACAAAACTATGTTTGAGATAGATTTTATTTTTACACAAGCTTAAAAACTAAACAAAACTATGCTTTGGATAGATTTTATTTTTACACAAGATTAAAAACTAAACAAAACTATGCTTGGACCTAGTTTCATTTTTACACAAGCTTGAACCAGAGGAAACTATGCTTGAGGTAGGTGGTTTCATTTTTACACAAGCTTGAACCATAGAAAACTATGGTTGGACTTCCCAACGCATAACACAGGGATGGTTGGTACTTATCCCCCAACTTAAGAAGCTAGCGGCTCAACTTCAGCATGAAGTCCATGGGCTGGAAGCATTGTCCCCCAAGATTTGATTCGTCCAACAACATAGGAGGATGAAAAGAAGCTTCAAATACTGTACGTAACAAAGTACTTGACTCAATCAAAGAGGGGGAAAATTTATTTCATTTTTTAACGAGCTTGACACAGAAACAAAAACTATGCTCATGAATCCAGGTTCAATCCCTAGACCTTTGTTTAATTTTTTAACGAGCTTGACACAGAAATAGGAACTATGCTCATAACCCCTGTTTCAGTTTTTAACGAGGTTGCCACATAGATGAAAAAAACATCCTCACAGCTGGTTTCATTTTTTAACGAACTTGAAATCAGAAAACTATGCTCAAATATGGTTTCATTTTTTAACGATCTTGAAAGCAAAAAACCATGCTCATAGCTGGTTTCAATTTTTAACGAGCTTGAAATCAGAAAATCATGCTCAAGGATGGTTTCATTTTCTAATGAGCTTGAAAGTGAAAAACCATGCTCAAGACTCTCTTCTTGATCATGTCTTCCAAGAGGACAGTGCTTTGAAAGGACACCATGTCAAGGGACAAACCTCGGTCATGGCCTCCAAGAGATCTTCACTCAATGGACGAAACACACTCTGGAAGGGACACATGTCGAGGGTCGTGATAGGGGTAAAGAGATTAGGCTCTAAAATTCCGATCGAAGAGATCACCATGTCAACTACCAGATCCAAATAATCAGAAGCTGAAGTCATGGGAGACAACGCCACATAATTAACATGTGGCAAGGGTGATACCATCTGCAGATAAGAACCATTTAGGGAGGTAATCTAGTCAGGACCGATGAATGAAAGTTGATCAATAGTCACAATTCCTCCATCGTGAGGGAAATATATCACATGAAAAAGAGTGGACACAATAGCTTTCATGGCATAGACATAATCCCACCCAAGGAGTAAAGAGAAATCCAAGGGGTCTTGGACTACCATAACGTCAATAAAGACAGTTTTCCCTCCCAAAGTTACAGGAAACTGAGGAAGGGTCCATAAAGGTTTACTGGTTCTTCTGTTAAAAGCTAACATATTCTGCGTAGCTGGCACAAGATGAGGACAACCCAAAGCTTGCCAATCAAGAGAAGACAAAATACTAACGGACACACCTTCATCTATCAACATCTGAGGAATGTCCCAACCACAAACCTGTACTGTAATCTGGAAAGGAATGTGAGAGGGAAGACAAGGTCTAGTTAGCACACCCCAATTAAAATGGATAGTCTCATTGCTTGGAGGGGGTTCCACGGGAGAAGGAGGAATACCCCCTGGCATGGTATAGTCTGTATCAATGAGAAAAACGTGGGTAGTATCAGGTTTACTTTCCAGCGAGAGAGTAGGATCGACCGATGACGAGATCAGACCAACCACCTGGGTTTCATTCTCTAAGGGAGAATGGGGTTGACGGGTGGAAATGAATCGACCACTTGGGTGTCACTCTCTAATGTGAGAGTGGGATTGACCGAGGATGGGATTGAATCAACCACTTGGGTTTCACTCTGTAACGGGAGAGTGGGATCAACCAAGGATGGGATCAGATCGACCACTTGGTCAACTGGTTCGACTAGGGACGTGACCAGTTTGACTACATGATCAACCGGATTGACCAACGAAGGGGCCGGATTGATCGCTCCATCAACTACAGGTGGTTCAAGATTAATCTTGCGATAAGCTGCTGGAAGTTGAGGCTGTGAAACAGTCATGTCTTCCAGGAATTTTGAGGCTTCTTCCATATGAGGGCAAAGATGAGTTAGATGACGCCCTTTGCATAACATACACGAGAACTTGGCTCTACTTTTATTCTTCCCAACTATATCATGACTAGTTGATGGGAGGTCATCAACACGTTGTTCAGAGGCTGACGACAAGGTCTGGTGAGGGTGTGTAGACCATGCTTCTATAACCTTAGATAGACCAGGGAAATACTTAAGAAGATGGCTAACCTTGCAAATCCTTCAAGGGTACTTGGGCTTACGGGTTGTTTGGGTGTTCTTGGGATCATCGACACTCCCAACATGATCAACAGTAACTGGTTTCTTTCCAACATGTCTGGTAGTGGTTAGAAGTTTGGACCCTTGTTTATTTTTCTTCTTCTTCTTATTCACCAAGTTACTAGCTTCAGATCTTTCATTCAATGAAGAATATGAAATGGAAGAAGACCTTGCAAGTGGAGAAGGTGAATAATATCTTACTGGTGAAGAAGGTGAAGGATCAACATGAGGTTTATGTTCTTGGGGGGAAGTTCTTACAACAGAAGCACAAGCTACATTCATGATTACCTGAGTGGAAAACAACCATACTGGTAATCCAATTGTGAGACCTGGAAGGATCAAAGTAGCGATGTGTGGAGGACCAATGTTTCTGTAAGAAGGAAAAACAAAAGGTTCCCCTAGAGCAGGGGTTCCTTCATTGGTCATTTCAGGAACTGATTCCATCAAATAAAAATCCAATCTAGAGTCCACTAGGGAAAACAAACAATACATGCTAAAAATATAGTAAGCAAGCAAGCAAACAAAACCTTCTCACAACACACTAGTTGGTGATGAAATCCAACATCATGGGAACAAAGTAAGAAGGGGATGAGATAGAGTGGGTGAAAAAGTTACGTTGACGACTTTCTTATCGGACTTACACCCTGGTGCAAGAACCGACACATAATCGTGGGTATACCCTCCAAGGAGCCCGAGTGAGTTTGGCCAACATCGATTCCAGGTACCGTGAAGACTTGCCCCTCCACAATCACCTTGTGTAAAGACCCTAAAGAGATAGGCCACTAAGTTTACCAATCACTACAGTGATTCCCGAGGAAACAATCGACAGTCCAATCCATGCGCAAGCGCAGGGTATCTAGCCCGAAATCAACTTGAAAGGCTTCCACTCATCATTGTGGGTATACCTCTCAAGCAACCCCCATAATATGCACAACCTCTACACCAAGACCAACAAAGCAGAGTGAGTAACTTTTCCAGTCTCAATGTGACCTCGTGATTGACCCTTGTGTTAGAAGGGATTCCTAGGACAAAATGTAATAAGTGAATTTAACCGCTCCCTAACTCAAGATTCTGTCTTTGTTTGCAACTTTGGAAAGTTATTTTTCACACCTATTCCAAAGCCCTACAACTAATCTAATGTAGGTTTTCTACCAGAAAGTATAAAAAATATCTAATCAATTTTTTATAAGTGCTTTATTTTATGGTTTTTGTTACTTGAGAGGAAAATGGCATGAACAATATGGTGTTTTGACCGATTCGAAAGTTATGCAAAAAGATGAAAATGCAATATTTTCATTTCGATGAAAGCTATGCTATGAGAAGAAGAAAACATTTATCATTCCCAGATGCACAATGTCCCAAAATTTACTAAACTCACCAATATCAAGATTTTCAAGAAATGAGACAAATAGACTATACACCAATACACGATTCATGCCCCCCCCTAATAATTTAAGACCAAAAATCATGCAATTTCACTACTTCAAATGCAAATATGCCCCCAATCTAATGCAAATAAAGAAATAAGATTTTTGTTTCAAAGATAGCTAAAAGCAATAGCAAATCACTTCAAAACAAAAAAACAACCCAAACAAAGTTTCTCTTTTACCGCGAGTTATTCAGAAAAAAGAAGTGTTATTTTCACTAAACAATTCTAAAGAAAAACAAGGCTTTGTAACCGAAAGACACTCAAAGGAAGAGATCAAATATTTCAAAAGAAAACAAAGAAAAGATGGCTAAAAGTAGCTCAAAAACTATCAAGTAGATTGTAAACAAATCATAATCAAACCCAAAAATTCACCCCAAAACCAAATCCAAGGTTTGGGTAAGGAAAACCATCACAAATCAAGAATTTCACAATTTCCACAGGCTGGAAGACTAGCATAGTGCGAAAATCATTGATTTCCGCGGGCTAGATATGGGTAGGTCGCGGTGTTTCTGCACTGGTCAAAATAGGTAGGGCGTGGAAATCCTAAGTCGCCACACTGTCCCTTAAAGCAGTGTGCGAAAATCAAACAAAAATGGAAAAAATTAAAAATTGAGAAGGTTTTCCAGTGAAGTTTAACAATCAGAGAGTCAAGTTGGATCTTCCAGTGACTCAGAAAACAGAAACCAAGCAATCAAAGAAAGAAAACAAGGAAAACTAGGAAAACATGCGTTTCCCCAGTGTAGTCACCAATTTTGTTAATGGGTAAATCTGTAAATGCGGACATAAACTAATCTCCTTAAATACACCTGGATCTAGAACAAAACCAGACAGGATAGGGCGCTTTCCCTAAGTTACAATCATTGAATTTACTACCAAAGAAGGAATCAATTACATACCTATGAGTGTCGCTTCCTTATTTCTTTATTGTTCCTGTTTCGCTCCGGTGCTCTTGTGATATTGATCTTGCAGTGAGACACAAACCAACCAAAGTGAAAGTAGTAGAAGTATATTCAAAGACAACCTATGCATATGATCAAGGAATTATGTAATAAAATAAAGATAATTCTATGGGAAAGAAGCATGTGACTGTATTATATTAAATAATAGGAAGAGAGATTACAAACGGATTCCTTGATGTCGTAAGGTTCCTTCCAACAGTTCCTTTCTTCCCACACACTTCTTGCTCCAAGGATTTTGAGACCATGGATCTGATAGCTACTCACAATATATCTTGACAAATCCAAGCTCAAAGCCAAAATAAATTTCCCAAGCTCAATCCAAATACTTCCAAGCCAAGCTAAAACCACTAACTCTCTCCATGAGAGCTCCTCTCCTTTTATAAGCTGAAGAGGATAAGGTGAGGAGGTTAGGATGATCCCACTAAATCATGAAAGCGAGTAAGATCCGAACCATTTAGAGTCCACCTCACTATAGAAGCTTCTCCTTCTAGAAGCATCAAGAAAATGCTCGTTTTTCCCACGTACGAAGGTTGCCGCACCCTAGCTGTAATGTAGCCTGCGGAAACTCCATGACCTAGCTATAGTCCAACCTATAGAAATCAGACATTTCCACACCCTAGCTATGATGCATCCCGTGGAAATCCTCCAAAATAAGGTTTTTACAGAGGAAAACACAACTTATTCTCTCAAGGAAAGTTCTTCTCCCTTCTTTCTTCAGGAATTCAGACCACTGACCCCTCTGAAGGCAACAAATAGGTTTACATCATTAACAATCATGAGGGTGACAAAAATAATGTGTAACAGGCTTGTGCCAAATCATGTACAACGAAGTAGTTCTGGGTGTCCCTCGTGTTTGGATTATGAGAAGCCTTCTTAAACGCACCTTTCAGGATGTGAGTCATATTTTTTCCCACTACCTTCTCAATTTGGAGAGGATTCAGTGGGTGAGTGGCTTCCTTTCCCTTCTTGGTAGATTCCAACATTCCGTAGTCTCGAGCCCTAGTCGCTAAATGAGCCTCGACATTCATCATGTAAATATTTTCGGTTGGATTATTATTGATAAGTGCGGTGGGTCCCTGACTGCCCCCTGATGCACGCATGGATGTCGAAGCCTGAGCCAAGTTTTTCCCTTGTGGAATTTCATCAGAAAAACAGGTTGTTGCTATGCTAATAGATTCTGGGCTTCTACAAGCCGAGGGCACAGAGGAGTTTGGTGGTCTTTCGTGTAAACATTACACAGATACTTTGACTTCTTCTTCTTCGTTTTCCCCTCGCCAACATTATTGGTATCCTTTTTATCCCCTTTACCCTTTTTATTTAGTTTTTTCTTGTTTCCCTTGGGCTTCTGGTTGGCCTTGGGATTTTTCGACTGCACCCTATTTACGTCCAACATCTGGGTAGGGGGAACAACCGAACTTGGAGTCTGGCTAGCCATAGTCTGTTGTATCGAAAATTGTTGCAATTTTTTCAACAACATGCCTGTAGACTTGCTTTGTGTTGAGCCCATAATACCATCGGCATGGGGTCCAAGATTTTTTTTGGACTTATCAAGAGTAGACTACAACGCATCTGGAAATATCTCGTAGAGCATGCTAGACTGAGAGTAGATCATTTCAAGTTGTTGGGATCCAATAATCACCTCCTCTTCTGAAAACACTCTGGAAGTCGCTACATCCTTGGATACACAGGGCACCAATGACTTCAAGAACCACTCAAGAAAGAAAGCAAGAGGGAACTTGACCTTAATTAAGATATTTCTACATTTCCACTCTTGGATATGATCAACGATATGGTTGGCCTTGGTTTTCTCAAAGTTGGCCAACAATTCAGTGTCGGCATCGTATCTCACAGGTAACTGGAAATGGTTTAAGAAGACCATTTCCAAGTCATTGAAGTGAGATTACCTCAAGCAATCAAGATAAATATACCACTTTGTAGAATCCCCTATAAGAGTGCGTTGAAAAAGACGCAACTGGAAAGATTCGTCCTTCAACAAGTTTGACGAGAACCATAAATGAAAAGTTGTCACATGATCACCTAGATCTTCGCCAGGGTTTCCCTCTATTTTCAGGATGTCTGAATGAAACTTAGTCAACATGGGGGGCCAACACGGATCATTAAAAATTGGGTCATTTAGTAATCTCAACAAGTCTGGAAGATGTAGTGATGCCAAAAACGGTAGTTTCGGTTGTGAACTATTCACAGGAAAAGAGGGTCCTCGAGTTTGACTGACACCAGGTTGTCAGGAAAAGTTGGACTGTTGGATAGGGTTCTGGTAGAAACCATGGCATTGACTAGCATAGGGTAACTGCATCTATTGGGGTATCATTGGTTGACACCCGAAATTGTATGACATAGCTTGTGCGGGGATTGCTCCCTACATTGTGTTCCAAGGACCTTGGAAGGGGATTAACCCAGCTGATCCGATGGACATGGGTATGGAGAGCTACCCAAGGTTCCATTGATTATGTAAGGGGTTTCCCCTGATAGGCATCCCTTGCGAGGAAACTGATCATTTCTAAGGATTCCAAAGACCCTGTGTGGAGAAAACTCCAGTCGTCACTCCCTCTGAAGGAATAGTACCTTGCACCGGGTTCTATTGACCAAAACTAGGGTTACCCCTAGCCGAGACAACAACCAAAGAAAAAAAATTGTTCCCAAACACATCGAACAAAGAGAACGACATAGATCCCACCGATGTTGTATGAGATGAAGGCCCTAAACTACCTCCACCAAACAAGCTATAATTGGCGTTTGGCCCATTTGGCTATTGCAAATCACCACCGAACGAAGGGGATGGAGGAGGTATGTGACCCCCACCATAAGGGATAGCATTAAAAGGGACATAAGTTCCCCCGATTGACCCCTACAAGGGAGAGTTTGAGCTCCCTGCCCCCAGACCCATGGTCTGTAAGGTATAATAAGTAAGAACAGAGTTCGTATCAAAGCCGAACATCCCATATGAAAAGGGAGGGCCTGTCTTGCTTTGAGTAAACAAAACAATGTTCAAATCCGATAACGGTATCAGACCGTTGCTTGAAGTTAAGGGAGTCGAGACCACTGTGGTCCTGACTGGCGAAGGTGGGAGAGGAGGTAGGATGCCCCCTGAAGTAGTAGTTGTAATGAGAGTATGAGGACTCTCAGACGAAGTAGAAACATTCACTTCCATTTCCACTCCTAGGACTAGATGACACTCAAAATATGTCACCTCAGGAGGGACGATATGAATCAAGATCGATGCTGACAAGTCGGTAATTAGAGGATTAGCTGGCCTAATAGCCTCTTCCTCAAGGTCATAAATGGTAGGTTCCTCCGAAGTGGAAAAGTTTCCTTGCAGAGCAGACTCGAGCACAATTTCTTGTGGCCTGGTTTCCTCGAACGACCCTTCTTGATCAAGTATTCGCCTCAACGGTGGTGGAGGTGGCTCCAAAGTAACTGGCGACAGGACCTGAAGCCTTCGCAATCGACAGAGCTTCTGATCTTCCACTTTGTGAAATGATCAACTGACACAATAAGGATTGACTAGCATAGAACAAAAAGCACATACTAAAATTTTCCTAAAGATAAATCAAGCAGTCGACTATCTAGTAGGAAGGATGGTTACGCCAATCGACACTAGAGAAACTAACCGGTGCAAGTGCAAATCAAACATGGAAGCACCCTCCAAGTATACTCTGCAAAGCACGATCCAACATCTTCCCTAGGTACCGCGGTATGCTCCCACAGTCACTTGTGTAAGTCTGTAAAATATGGGCAACTAGGTTGCCAACTCGCAGTTAGTTACTAAGCGGGTATAGTTGACAGTCAAGAAGATCGTAATGAGCAGGGTAACAAGTCTGAAGCCCTTCAAGTGTATCGAAATAGAACGGTCCAAAATATAACTGAGGATCTCGAACAGATTAGAGGTCCATGAAGCTCTGTAGGAAAATGTAGTCGGTATCGTTCCCGAGAAAGACCCTTAATATATAATCCCCACTACGTTCAGTACATCTTTGGAGGGGTTATCTCCTCTGCCTTTCCTCACGCGACCTCGTGTTTATCTCCCGTGTTAGAGGGGGGTCCCGACTAACTCTTATGACACTGGACTTAAATCACTCCCTAACTCAGACTCCAATGTTTGATTTAAAGTGGCCTTGAAGAGTTTCCTCTTCACACCTAATTCAAGGATCTAAAACCCTAAACTAGTTTGTGAAACCTACAAACATAAAAGTCTAATGTATTTTAGATTAGGCATTATTTTTAAGGCTTGATTTACTCAAAAGGTATGGTGGTGAAACTGATGGTGTTATAAAGAGATGAATAAGGAGAAGAGATTTAAAGCACTAGAAAGAAAAATTACTTCGAAATTAAAAGAAAAGCTTGTAACCAACTCTTTGTAAACTCAACTTTTCTAAATGATATTTCAAGATCTTATAAATGAAGAAAGCCTAAAACTTGCTTTCGTTTGAATACAAACTACTTATGTTTCGGGAAATAAAAAATAACTTGGAAATAAAGACTCTTTTTCCTTTTGCAAATAACAACTTTAACTACTTTACCAAACTGAAATGCAAGAAAATTGTTTTTTTTTTTAATTGCTTTAAAGGGAAAAAACTAAAGTAAAATTTTTGTTTTTTCAAAGCAAGTAAAAAAGGACAAAAAGAAAACTAAAAACAAGACTGGTAAATACCTGCATCCCACTTCGGACTGCAGGGATTCAACCAAGAAACCAAAAGGAGGATCTACCACTTGACAGCTTGCTCAAAACCTTTTAGGGAAAACACAAGAAGACTAAGGAAAACAAGTAAAGTGGAACCTATACCCAAGCTATGGCCATAGGCAGAGACTCTGGCTGATTCAAGAAATCCCTGAGAAGTGTGAAATTCTATCAGGAAAGAGGAAAACTCCCTCTTTATTAAAAATACTTTCATGAAACAGAGATGCAGATTGTTGCATCAACAACCTCCGTATGTACACGGGTTGTTTAATGTGCAGAGCACGTATGTACATGGGCTGATAAAAAATAGGGCATGCACACCTTGTTGTTGCAAGAGTTGACTCTAGGCTATAAAAGAGCCAAGCCTTATCACAATTTGAAAAATATAATAGTTGTTGATTGACCAGTTATTGGAGGCTTCTGGATATAGGTCTAAAATATCCTTTCAACCATTAAAAATCAGAAATAAAGAGGCATGACCTTGTCTGCTAAATCCTTTAGATCATAAGCGTGGATAAAAGATGTGGAAAAAAAAAACTAAAAATGAAGAACCAAGTATCCAATTCTGATAAATATGGTTTCCCTTTCAGTAGAAGAATGACAATGATTTCAATATCTGAACAAAGTTCTTGTCTCACTCATAGCAAGACGAAGGAAAAATTATGAACAAATAAAAATTGTAAATTAGGAAAAACAATTAAGATGCAGGTCTTGTTTTGCTCATGGAAAAACAGAGAAAAATCTTCACTTGAAGGAATGCTTTCAATTCGCCACAACAGAAGTATCACTGAATTGTAGTTATTACAAGCTCAATAAAATAATGAACAGAGGAAAGAAGATTAATTAAAACTCAAGAAACATAACACAAGAAAAAGACATGGTTTAACTCAACAAGGTCTCATAATCTCTTTGGTCCTGCTAGATATTATTGAAAAGACTACATTACAATCCCGACCAAAAGGCTCTTGGGATGTTTTTCCAATTCCTAATTACAAAGTCTTTGTTTAAATAACCTAAATTATTTATTGGAAAGAGAATCAATTAAAATACATCTAAAATTGGTTTCCATAGTTCTCTCCAGTTGTTGAGGATGCTGGAAGTGTTGAAATAAAATCTGGAATTGCTTCTAGGTGTCTCGAGCCATATACAAATATTTGAATTTAGACCTTGAAAATGCTCCAAAAGTCTGGGACAGAGTGCCACCTTGGATGTTGGCTGGCACTACCAACTGTTATGTAGGTGGCATAAACATTACAGACTCGGATAGCATGCTCATTGTATGCCTCAAAATCTATGACCTTTATTGTTCCCATGGTAAAAAAAATAAAATCTATGACCTTTATCCTCTTAAAATCTGCCACCTGGAAGCCCGCATTACCCTCTCATCCTTTGATTGCTTAATTAATTAGATGAAGTTGATATAGTTCCCGAAATTATAGGATTTATCTGTCATATGCTCAACTAAAATATTCCCGAAATCTCCTTCTGCCAACAAAACTTTGGCTACTAATTTATTTCCTTGAAAACTGGGATTATCCTCAACAACCAGTTAATCTTCATGTTGCTCCTTTGCTTCCACTTGTTTACTGGGTATGTTGTCCCCCTTTTGTTTTTGAGAATCCTTCTTACTTCTTTTCCAAGTGTTCTATTCATTCATTGTCTTCATGCCTTGCGAGGTTGGTTTTTCATCAAGTTCTTTTGGTGGAGAATTTGCTAGAATCTTGCCCACATATGATTCAACTGATTTGGAATCACTGAATGTAGTTTCCCCACTAATATAGGAAAACACTCTTTGAACTGTCATTGCATCACTTTTACGACCTGTTCTTGTTCTTCCACTACCCCATTCATCATCACTTGTTGCACAATATCATGATACAGATTCCCTTGAAGACTTGGATCAGCCCTGTCATAGAAAGACCAGACATCATCCAGATTGAAGCTCCATAACCTCCTTCATACACCTGCAAACACAAATGATCACTGTGGGCGCATCTTGACAATTGTACGCACAACGCTGCTCCTTTGCCAACTGTGCACAAATACTCAGAAGATCGACTTCTACGTTTTTTTTTGACATATGGAACTCTACCCATCGACGTTGATACATATGATTTAAACCATGACTTCAGGGTGAAAATGAGAAGTGACGATTGAAATCACCCAGTAACCAAAACTCCCGAAGTGGAACCTGACACTCGGAATGTTGACCAAGCCATATAGTGTTTGGTTTAAACAACGGGGACGTTTGAAGACCCAAATAATCTAGCCATCATCGATCTGAGTATGTATTGAACGGTTGGATGGTGTTCATAATTGCTCGTGGTGCGTGCATTATGGGTGTAACAAATGCCAGGAAAGAGCAACAAGTATGCCCCCAGAGTGCTACCAAAGATAAAGAGATTCCATCCAAGCACAAACAATCAACCCACATAACGAAAAACCAAAACCTCCATGGATCAAAAACAATATCTTCGATCCCTAGGATGTTGTCAACACCTTGATATTACTTCATAAACTTGGTTTAAATCCTGCGTTTATTATTTTTTAAGTTTTGGGATGTGTCCCACATATGTCGGGCATGAACGCTTACCAAGTGTTTATATGCACCGGTGGTTATAAATTGTACTGATGTGTTGAGCAAATACTGCCCCTCGTGGGATCCTCCCTTGTGACTTGGCATGATGCTTGGCGCTTGTGTGCTTGATCTCTGTTGACTTGTGCTGTGTTGTAGGTGCTTGGCTCGGTGCTTTGATTTGGATTTCAGGCCCTTAGGGTAATTGGTCCAAAAAAATGAAATAAGCATTTTATTCATTTATTTACCAAACCTCTCAAATTAATAATAAAATATTATTTTTAAAATTATATAAAATAATTTTAAAACAATATAGTTTATATATATAAAAAATAATTGTAGCTTGGTTTAATGTAACAAAGGCAACTTGGTGTTTTTAAGACCCTTTTCAAGATTGAGGAATTGCGAATAAAGAGAGAAGGGAGATCTTGACAAACTCTTGATGTAAAGCTTTGCGATTTTGACAAATGTGACACAAGGATTTGAGATTTTGACGGTAGATAAGCTTGGAGAAAATGGCGAAAGGTTTAAAGGTTCACTGCAGCTTAAACACTTACGCCAAGAGACAAGAATTTAAAGCTTCACTGTGGCTAAAAATCTTACACTAGGCGACAAGGATTCAAAGCTAGTGCAACCTGACAAAATTTTTGGCGAGGGACACAAAGTTTAGAAATTTCAATATTTATTCTAACATAGGCTCCATCTAGGGATGGTGATTTCCTGCAAAGTGCCAAGAACAATAGACCACATGCCTTCATCCATTGGGCAACTTGAAATCAACCATGTCAAACTTTGAGCATTGTCATTTTACTTGCGTCTGTTCTGGAACCAAAATTTCTTGTTATGTGCAACTGAAGAGTTTTTGCACAAGTTCCTCCATTGGGCTATGGAGTCATCATGCCTAGAAATTGAACCATACTGCATGCCAAACTGATAAGCGAACTACTAAAAATGAAATAAAACACTGAACTAGAAGGTTGAAATGAAATGTTGATTTGGACAACTTATTTATATACATTGGCCCTACACTAATTAGGAGAAATTTCAATGATCAAGTAATATGAAATTTCCAATGGAGCCATGCAAATAGTGGATTTCTTAACATACCTTGCTTGCTTCTAAATGAAGGAATGAAAATATAATATTTTTTTTTGCAGCAAAGAATGAATAGGTAGCTTGCGGTTACTGCTGAAGTTTGGTTGCACACAAAATGCTGCAACATTTTGGACCTCTTGAAGAAAATACTCCAACCAAACAACCACTGGATCATGAAAAGATAATAATTTTCAAAGTCAACCGATACCTATTCCTGTTGGCTAAGTTGTATGAAATGCCCTTGCACACTTTCTCCATTGCTGATCTTTTTTTTTTTCTGATGCAAGAATGTAACATTAAGGCTCACTAGTCTGTTGCTCAAAAGTTGGTAAAGAGGAAGGAGAGATCAACTTCTCCAGTAACCCCTCCCTATATTCTTCAGCACATGTCCAAGAATCTTCTTCATTGCTGTCATACACATGTTGATTATTTTCATGATGTTGTTGATTGGTTTCAAGCTAAAAAGGTTTCTCTGAAAAATAAATTATTTGTTGCTCATCAACTTCAAGATCACATTCATCATAGTTATCAAACAAAGGAGAACTATTGTATGTTTCCATGCATGCTGGGAAATAATTTTCTCGTCTTCATCCTCTGGATACTCATCATAAATAGGCTGCTCATAAAAAAATTCTGAACCTTGACTTTTAGAAATATCTGGTTCATGATGCTTTGGCAATAATGACTGAATATTGACAGCCTGATCTTCATAAGGATTTACAACAATGATTGAATATCATGCAATTTCAATTACATTTGCATTACTTCCATCATCAACATTATCATCACCATCACCTTGCAGATTTTCCTGAAATGACTTTTGGAGAGCACACAATTCATTACATTTCAAGTCATCTAATTGATTATAAGACTGATAAGGTTCTTTCAAAATTTTCGCAATAGCAAGATGACTATAATCTAAGCCAACAAATGGTGACTGTATGTGGTCTTTAATAAGTTGTTTATCTTCACAAATATCTAGATCAACAATTTCATCATCTTGTTGTTCAATCAAACTATCTTCAACATTACCAATATTACCAAAATCATCGTCAAAGTCATTTTCTTGGAAAGAAGAACTAAAGGTAGAATCATGTATGAATGAATTTGAATCTAGCTCTTCATAATAAAATGTATTTTCATCTTTATTCCTATAGAAAACCTAATCTTGGTCTGTTTGAAATCCTTCTGATATTTCCTTGTCATCTTCATGAAGCTTGGATTGATCTTTATCATGAATATGATCACAAGTGCTATTATGCTCCGATTCTTCATCAACAAATTCTTTCCCATAATGATCATTTTCATCAACTTGTTGTGAGAAAATTATATTGTAGCAAGTTTCTAAAATAAGCTTTGATGGATATACTCTCTTGCAATATTTATTAAAAGCAACATGGAATTCTTTTAACGATGGAATGTTGGAAGGAGGAAGATATTTTTACCAAACACGAGCATCTCCTCCTAGAATAAACATGAATAATTTCATTAAAACATCTTCATGATGAATATCCAATTTATCCATAAGCTTATGAAACTCAAACAAGTGTTCAACAGGATTGTCGTCTTTCCTTTCATTAAAATTTAGAAGATAACCTCCCCATTCTTTAATATCAAGGAAAACATTCGGAAAACCAAAAACATTTGTAAAATCCAAAGGACCAAACCGTGAACAATCCGAGCAACGAAATAACTTGACATCTTGAAACCAGTGGAGTCGCAAGTGAATCATGTGGAGTCTTCAAACCAAGGAGTCGTTGGGTGAATGATCACAGCCAATTGAATGCCTATCCCTTGTTCACCATCAAGAAATAGATCTGAGTTTTTTCATACCCCAGGGAAGATATAAAATTTCAAAACCGTCCCCGAAAACGATGCCAGAAAATGTTGTTGCAAGAGTTGACTCTAGGCTGTAATAGAGCCAAGCCTTAGCACATTTTGAAGAAGATAATAGTTGTTGATTGAAAATTTATTGGAGGCTTCTGGATATAGGTATGAAATATCTTTTCAAACATTAAAAATCAGAAATAAATAGGCATGGCCTTGTATGCTAAATCCTTTAGATCATAAGCGTGGATAGAAAATGTGGAAAAACAAAACTAAAAATGAAGAACTGGGTATCCAATTATGATAAATATGGTCTCCCTTTCAGTAGAATAATGAAAATGATTTCAATATATGAACATAGTTCTTATCTCACTCATAGAAAGACAGAGGAAAAACTATGAACAAATAAAACTTGTAAATTAGGAAAAACAATTATCTTGTTTTTCTCACAACAAAACGGAGGAAAAACTGCACTTGAAGGAATGCTTTCAATTTGCCACAACATAAGTATCACTGAATTGTAGTTATTACAAGATAAATAAAAGAATGAGTATAATAAATAAGATTAATGAAAACTCGAGAAACCTAACACATGAAAAAAACATGCTTTAACTCAACAAGTTCTCAAAATCTCTTTGGTTTTGCTAAATATTATTGAAAAGACTACATTACAATCCCTAGCCAAAAAGATCTTGGGTTGTTTTTTCCCATTCCTGATTACAAAGTATTGGTTTAAATAACCTAAATAAAAACAATATATTCCTCATTTATTGGAAAGAGAATCAATTAAAATACATCTAAAATTGGTTTCCATAGTTCTCTCCAGCTGCTTAGGATGCTGGAAGTGTTGAAATAAAATCTGGAGCTGCTGCTAGGTGTCTCGAGCCATCTGCAAAGATTTGATTTTAGACCTTGAAAATGATAAAAAATTCTAGGACATAGTGCCACCTTGGATGTTGGATGGAACTACCAATTGTTATACATGTGGCATGAACATTACAGACTCGGATAGCATGTTGATTTTATGCCTCAAAATCTATGACCTTTATCCTCTTAAAATATGCCACCTGGAAGCCTGCATTACCCTCTCATCCTTTGATTGCTTAATTATTTATATGAAGCTGATATAGTGCTCGAAAGTCTAGGATTGATCTGTCACATGCTCAACTAAAATCTTCCTGAAATCTCCTTCTAGAAGCTAGCTTCCAACATGACTTTGGCTGCTGATTTATTTCTTTGAAAACTGGGATTACCCTCAACTGCCAATTAATCTTGATGTAGCTCCTTTGCTACCACTTGTTTACTGGGTATGCTGCCCACCTTTTGTTTTCTAGAATCTCGCCCACATATGATTCCACTGATTTGGAATCACTGAATGCAGTTTCCCTACTAGTAGAGGAAAACACTCTTTGAACTGTCATTGCATCATTTTTACGATCTGTTCTTGTTCTTCCACTACTCAATTCATCATCACTTGTTGCAAAATATCGTGATACAAATTCCCTTGAACACTTGGCTCGGCCCCGTCATACATAGACCATGAATCCTCCATATTGCATCGCCATAACCTCCTTCATACACGTGCAAACACAAATGATCACTACGGGCACATCTTGAAAATTGTACACACAATGCTGCTCCTTTGCCACCTATTATTGTTGAAAGATAGAACTCTACCCATCGACGTTGATACATATGATTTGAAATTTGACTTCGGGACTTCGGGAGAAAATGAGAAGTGACGATTGAAATCACCCAATAACCAAAACTCCCAAAGTGGAACTTGGCACTTAGAACGTTGACCAAGCCATATAGTGTTTGGTTTAAACAACGAAGACGTTTGAAGACCCAAATAATCTAGCCATCCTCGATCTGAGTATGTATTGAATGGTTGGATGGTGTTCATAATTTCTCATGGTGCGTGCATGATGGGTGTCACAGATGCTAGAAAAGAGCAACAAGTATGCCCCCAGAGTGCTACCGAATATAAAGAGAATGCCTCCAAGGACAACCAATCAACCCACATAACAAAATACCAAAACCTCCATGGATCAAACATAAGATCTTCGATCCCTGGGATGTTGTTGATACCTTGATATTCCTTCAGACACTTGGTTTAAAACCCACATTTATTATTTTTTAAGTTTTGGGATATATCCCACATGTGTTGGGAAAAGACGATTACAAAGCATTTATATGCACCGGTGGTTATATGTTGTATCGATGTGTTGAGAAAAGAGTGCCCCTCATGAGCTCCTCCTTTGTGACTTGGCCTGATTCTTGGTGCTTGTGCGCTCGGTATCTGCTGACTTGTGTTGTGTTGTGGGTGCTTGGCTCGGTGCTTTGATTGGAGACCGAGCCCATGGGGCAATTGGCCCAAAAAATGAAATAAGCCTTTTATTTATTTATTTACCAAACTTTTAAATTAATAATAAAATATTATTTTTAAAATTATATAAAATAATTTTAAAACAATACAGTTTATATATAATTATATATATATATAAAGGAACTATAGCTTGGTTTAATGTAACAAWGGAAACTTGGATTTTTTAAGACCCTTTTCAAAGATCGAGGAAGATCGAGGAATTGCGAACAAAGAGATATGGGATGTCTCGAAAAACTCTTGATGTAAAGCTTTGCGATTTTGACAAATGCGAAGCAAGGATTTGAGATTTTGACGATAGAGAAGTTTAGCGAAAATGGAAAAAGGTTTAGTGGTTCACTGCAACTAAAAATCGTATGCTAGGCGACGAGAATTTAAAGGTTCATTGTGGCTAAAAATCGTATGCCAGGCGACAAGGATTTAAAGCTAGCGCAACATGACACACTGCAACTAAAAATCGTATGCTAGGCGACGAGAATTTAAAGGTTCATTGTGGCTAAAAATCGTATGCCAGGCGACAAGGATTTAAAGCTAGCGCAACATGACACAAATTTTGGTGAGGGACACAAAGTTTAGAAATTTCAATATTTGTTCTAGCACACCTCTGAGTCTTTTCAAAAATAAAAATACAAGGAAAAATTATAGGGCAGAGAAATATGGTATGCACCTTGGAGGTGACTAGAACCCCTTGACAAACTCAGTAAACTTGAATGAACCTCGAAAGGAAAAAAAAACCAATAAATCAACCCAAAAACCTCCTAAAAAACCTTAGAGAGGTCCCCAATATGGTCGTCAGTTCTGCTAGTAGGAAAATGCCCCCTTTAATTATACCAGGGTTTAAGATATAGACATAGTGAATGATTGTCTAAAAGTAAATATAGTTTCTAATCTACCCAAAATATACCAAAACAAATGAAAAGAAAACAATAAGAGATAATATCGGTAATTGTACCTTTTATCCCACATCTGGTGATGATCTCCTCAAGCTCTGTAGTTCCAAAGACTGCAAGTCTCCTCCCAAGGATGACCTGCATCCAAAACTAGGAAAACAAGGACTACAAGCATGCTATTTCTATTCATGAGTTATATATAGATATCAAATGCTATGTATAAATCAAAGAAAATACACAAAACATCATCATATGGGAAAGGTAAAAGATATTCTTTTATTCATCAAACAAAGACCGAAACTTACAATCTATGTTGGCCACCATTCCATGAACCTGGTCCAGGCTCCTCTTTACAATGCTCCAAGTTCACCTTCAATAGGCATATTCTCTCAATATTTTGATCACCTCAAGGGAAGGCAATGGATTGAATGGAAGAAGAAGGGGTGGAAGAGGGAATGTTGAGGAAATATCTCACAAAAGGTATCAAAAGCTTGGGCAAGGAAGGGAAGTGAAATTGGGCATAGTTTCACTGTTCTTATGCTTGGATCTGAAATGAAACCCCAACACCTCCTTTTATATGACAAAAGGATGGTTATTCGGTTGGGTGATGGGCCATAACAGGTGAATTGGTTGGGAAACCTGTAATAGCCCATGAATTTCAACGAATTCCTTACAAATTTTTAATTTTTACAACTTCTGCAAGCATACACGGGTTGTTTAGTGTGAAACAAGCGTATGTACATAGTTTGTATAGAATGCACCAAGCGTATGTACGTGGGATGTAGTGGTGCAGGGTGCGTACATGCTCTAAAAATGGTTTTTTAAGGAGAGCTTCTCAACAATGATTTGGAAAATTATGCAAGTAAGAGGGCCAATGCTATGTATGCATGAGAAGGGAATTTTAGGCCTATAACAATAACCATTCAGGCTATGTGGCTACAACATTTTCTCACTGATTTGGGCATTCATGTTCATCAGTCGATTGTCATATGGTGTGACAACTAGAGAACTCTAAAGTTCTGCAGAGATCCAGTTGAGAGGCAGCGTATGAAGCACATCGAGATCCACATGCACTAAATCTGGGACTTAGTGCATGAGGGGATCATCAACCTGCAGTTTTTTCCTTCAGCATAACATACTGCAGACATCTTCACCAATACCTTCACTGAGAAAAAGTTTCATTCTCTACGAAGTCGTCTTGGAGTGAAGGACACAGTTTCCTAGCAACTGTCAATTCTTCTTTTTACATACATTGTACTTTGAGGGGGGGGGCGGGGAGGGGGTTCCCATGAGGTTTTCCCTCTTTCCTCACTTTATTTTAGTGTATATTTTGTATTTAGGCACCTAACATAGCCTCGTTTCCAGGACCCATTCTTTATTTTCACCATAGTGATGTTCAAGGGGGTGTTGGAATTACTTCACACACACCTAGGATTTATTTTTCCTAAGGGTTTTCCTATGTTTATTAGTCATTATTCAGTATCCTATATTTTAGGAAGAATATTCCTCAAGGGAGAATGTTCTCTTCAGTTTTCACTTCAGTTTGATTAGTTAAGTGGAGTCTAGATGCTACATTGGTATTGTCCCCATGCAACATTGGGATCATCACTAACTAATGCACATTGTCCTTGGGCTCATCACCAGACTAGATCATTACTCATGATTCCTTGATCTCCTCCTCACTTCACTTTGTTTCAGTCAATTAACTGAAGACTAATAGACTAGTTAACTAAGTTAGGTAGAAGTTCACTCCTGTAACATCCCGAGAGACTAGACTAGGTGGTAATTTACTCCCATAACTGTTGGTGTGTGTCTAGATAACTCTATACCATCACTATGGTGCATTGGATTATCATACAATGTGCATTGGTTGAGTTATATAGAGTATATCATGTGTAAATTATCATTCATTCATTTTGGTTAATGAGAATTTTTCCATTCTTTCTCTCATGCTTCTCTTTTCTCATATTTTCTCTGCAACTCTGTATGTCAATTACCAGCTAGATCTATTCTTTGTAGGTTCAAAAAATTTACAAGATATTTCTATGAAGTTGGAAGCCTCTCCGATTGGAGACAATGGTGGAATGGAACAAATATAGAACCAACTAGCTACATTAATAGTTCGGTTGGAAGAAATCATGAAGGGGAAAGAGAAATGGGAACAATTCTAGTGCACCAAGTGTAGGACTAAAGGTCACCATAAATATGAATTTCCAATATTTGCATAGTACTTAGAAGCCGGAGCACCAAACCCACTACGAGGAGGATGATATTGCGAGATATGTAAGAAATGGAGACATAACCCCCATGAGTGCTAGTTGTTACAGAAATATCAGAGTACCCCAAGAATCTTATTCTGTAGATTTTGCAAATAAGTGGGACATGAAGATAAGGATAGTCATGCATTCAATCTGATGAGGGAGCACACATCAGATATGTACAAAATTCATAAGGAGAATTTTGCGACAAAATGGGGAGGGAAATATAATAATAAAAGATGATTTAATCAAGGAAATCGAGGAGGAATTGGCAGGGGTCGAGGTAGTGAAAACTTCGAGAGAGGAGGAAGACGCCCCATACTATGCTACAATTGTAACCAACCAGGAGACCTAGTGTAGTATTTACAAAACTACTACACAACATGCACTTACAGTCAGGCATTAGGACATGCGATAGAGGACTGTCCATAATTGTTGGAAAAGTGGTAGGCCAGAGGTAGTCAAAACTAGAATCTAAACATTCAAAAGATATCAGTCGAGATACAGGACGAAGGACCCAAAATAGTAGTTGTTATGCACAGAGGAACCAAAAAAGGGATATATGCAACTGATATAAGGAAACACAATGAGAAATGGGTAAATAAATTAGTAGTACCCATGCCGACATTCGAGCCACAAGACGAAAAAGAGACCTATTAAAGGATGCGGGAGGAACTATTATAACAAGAGTGGGTAGTGTCAACATATTTTTCACCACATATGGAGGATAGGCCTCCCAATGATGACCAGGCCATGACCAAAGGATCATTGGAGAAGGTAAGTACCTTAGGAAAATTTTTGCAGAGTTGCCTAGAGTTAGTTGACGATGAAAATGAATTGCATACATTATGCTCTACGATCTATAACTACACACAAGAAAAGGAAGCCCCTACTGAAAATAAAGTAGTGAACCAACTACTTCAAAAGAAAAGAACCAATGGAGAGTTTGGGTTCAGTGCACATATTGGAGAATACAACATAGACAATGTGATCTTAGACTTGGGATCCGATGTGAATGTGTTACCTAAGTAGACATGGGAAATGATTTGGAAATCCAAGTTAGTTTGGTAACCCATTCAATTGATATTAGAAAACCAATACAATATAGTGCTTATTGGCCGATTAACATGAATATTGTTGGCATAGGGGAAGACCCAGGGTTCAACGCTACAATAGCGCACCAGCAAAACCCTAACTACTGGCCTTTTCGACAACACCTACGAAGAAGATGATGTCTCACCCGAGGTAGAGGCAGGGGTGGTTGCAGGACTCAGATGTCTGCAACCTTAGTTGGGACACATATATGTGATTCTAACACTTAACAGAGCACTCAAAAAATAACATTCATCAATATCTAGTCTTAGTTACAATGCATTTAAACCCTAATTACAGAGTATCATAGTACTTATTCAGATCTAAGTTATTTAATCACTAAGCAAGTGTACATAAGTCATATATAACATCCATCCATACTATTAAGCACTAAGAATCAACATATCTATCTATCTATATTAAAGCACTAAGCAAGTAAACACATATAAGCACATCAATACATCACACAAAGCATAGAAACACAGCATGTACGTGGCTTACCCCCACCCTGGGGCTACATCCACCAACTCTTCTCTTCTTTATTATATTAGGTCAAGCTTCTTACAGGCACATAGCATCCAAGTTCTACTCCGCAGAGGACAAGAGATCTGTGCGCACTTTGCTAGATCCTCCTTCTTCTAACTAGGGTATAGCACAAATCCTTCACACAGTCTCTGACAGTTACTTGCACTAGCCTTGCAAGCCTCACATAGTATGCACAAAGAACTTACAACTCTTGATCACATAGATCCAACTCTAGAACTTAGCACTCTGGCCTACTAGGTATTTCGGTCTCCAGTCTCCAGTCTCTCTCTTACATTGCCTAGCTACTTATTTATACATTACAAAATAGGCCTAAACATGGGTAAACCCATGGGCTGACATCCCATACCCATTACATAATCCCTCATCCCAAAAAGGGCCCTAAAAGGGGCCGCGATATCGCGATCTCCACTTCGTCTTGCGCTCTGCCTTCGATAGCCTGTCGAAGTCCCAAAATTAGGTCAAACATGACCAAGAATCTTCAAAACTTGGCCAAGGGCCAACATGCCCCCAACACTCACCTGTGACTCGTCCTGAGTCACTCTGATCTGACTAGTTTTGCTTCAAAAGCCTCGAGCTTGGCTCGAGCTGCTCCGACTTGTTGCTGTTCCACGACTTCTTGTTCAACAAAATCTTGTATGAATTCTTCGTTGATAGGTCCCTCTAGGCGCTGTTCAGCTGTGGTGATGACTTTCTCCCGTTTCTCTCCTCAACCTTCTATCTCTGTGAACAATTGGTAAGCCTCATCCTGTACATGTTGGAGTCGCTGATTTACATGCATTGCTCTCCTCTAAATAGTGTGGACCTACTGCTGGGCAGTGCACTCCTCTTGGGATCACTTCATTCTTTCCACAGCTGATAGGGGCTTCAACTGCACTTGTATTGTCTCTGCTTGCTTCTTCGCTTCCTATAGCTGTGAGTCCAACGCCTTCAATTTTGGATTCTCAGTGAGTCGTTCATACGTCTGGGCACTGTGATCACTCAGTTTCTTGCATTCTAGGGCAAGGTATTTGATTCTTTCAACTGTGCTTCAAGCAGTTTATTCTCTTTGATCCCTTACATCCTGCGGGGTGTCGGGTATGGTGCAGAGCTCTAAGTCTACTATTCATTGTTGTAGCTGCTGGATAGCTACTGTGAGCTGCTCTACTTGATGCGTGACTCGGTCTTCAGCATATGGTTCTAATCCTGTCACAGAGTGGAGGGATCTGTTGACTATTTCTTTCACTTCGAGGTTCTCTGCGAGCGACTGTTCTTTTTCTTCTTGCATCTGTACTTTCTCTGCTTCAAACTTTGCTTGTTGAGCAACCTTCTCCTGTTCTGCAACTTTGCATTGTTCTACGATTATGCTTTCCACTTGCTTCAAGGAATGGGTGACTTGTTCTAGTCAAGCTTCGATCACATCATCTAGTCAATGGAGTTGGGTTGGCTCATCTCCCAACTTTGGTTATCCTGATGGCAGGGGTGCAATGAACACTGCATGGCTAGACTGAAGGGCCTGTTGTACTCCTTGGAATTCGACCTTAATTCTGTCGTACATTTCCTCTTTCTTAGCTTCTTTTTTCTCCATGATTTCTAGCGAAGCATCGTTTAGGGGTGCTATGATGAAGTCAAAATCATCGGTAGTGAGCACAGTCTTCATTTTGGTCACGATGGCTTTCGATTTATTTTGGGAAGAAGGTTTCAGGGGAGAAACCTTCCTCTTGTTCTGGGGATCAACCTCATGTCTGGGGGATGTTACTTCACCTGAATTTTGTTCAGATCCTTTTCCATTTATTTATTCTAGTTCGTCATCACCCCCTCAGTCAGGTGATACTGAAGCAGTCTTTCCTAAGGCGTTGCTTAAATCTTGGACCTCTTCAGTCTTCTTTGTTCTATTGGGTTTGGGTGTATCATATTCTTTGTGCGTGGTCTCTGGACTGTCAGGGTCAGACATATCTGCAGGGTCTGCCATAATAAGGAGGTTTGTCGACCAGTCCTTAGTGATCTCCTCAAGTTCCTCTTCCGTGAGTTTTTAGTACGATTGAATCTGCTCCTTATGTTCATCGGCTCGCGATGGAAGGTAGATGAAGTGTCGATCTATGCAGAAATTCATCAGGAGTCAAAACCTCTGTAGGGTTTTTAGAGTCATGCGAGGTTCAACTTCGGTGGCTCTCTTCAGCTGAAGGTAATAAGTGTGAAAAACAGTGTTCGACTGCCACTGTTTGTTTATATCACTCGAGTACCAGAGTGTGGTGAATTCGTAGCAAGCAACTCAAATGATTCAATATCTGGGAAGGTCGCACCTTTCGACATCTCCAAGGAAACAAAAGAAATGAGGATCAGGAGCCAACTAAAGTGAAACTCGTACCCCTAATCCTGTGCTTCACGACAGTCTAGTTCCAACTGATTAAATAGGTAATTCGCCCAGTTCATCTGTAGACCTTCCATGCACTTCCTTGCGAGGTCAATGACAAAGCATGTGACCTGCGTAGGTATGTTCTTCCTTACTAAATTTTCTTCTATGAGCTGGAAGGCTAGGTGAACTTCACCATTCTGGATGGAGGCTACCTTGTAGCCTCACATCCCCTTTTCAACATCATCGTATGTATCCTTGATCTTTTGTGCTAATGCATGGTCTGTGTCTTAATTTCCTGGATAGAAATCTTGCGGGTCGGGTCCTTGCATACTTAATCCTGTGATCCTATGGATCAACGTTAGATCGACTGTGATACGACGGTCTAGCCATAAGTAGCTGCCATGGTAACATGAAAGCAATAACTTGACACAGGCATTGAATTTCTGGTGCCTTCCGAAGTGTGGGATTTTCATTATGTTTAACAAGGTGGACTGTGCAAGGTTAATCATCCATGGTTGGGGGATTATATTTGAGTTCTTCCCCTTCATCCTGGTCAGGTATTTATAAGGGGTGAGCATACTATATTTCTTGCGTTCTCCGAGGTTGAAGTTAACACTGTGATATTGTCTTGTTGAGCTTGAACTGCGTGTATCCCCTTCAGGAGATACGCTGTAACCATGGAGTACTTGAAGTCTCTTGGAACACTATATCTACTCATCGTGCCAGCCAGAGGTGGGATGTAGTCAGGTAATATGGATGGGATCAACTTCGCATTTTCTAGGTCATCTCTGTGTTTGGATCTCTTTTTCGCTGATGGTTGGGATGGTCTGGCTCCGCGAGCAATCGACGGAGAGGCTTTCACTCCTCTCGTCAATGATTCTTGTACACCCATAGACATAACTCTTTTAGACATGACTCTCTCAGCCATGAGGTCGATGCGTACTTCCTTCACAGTCTCTTCGATTGCACTAAGTTCTTCGGACATACAAGCTCGTGGTTGGATATCTCGGGTTTGAAGAGTAACTGCTCAATGAAATAGGATAGATGGAAATAACACAATGATCACTGTGCGGAATCAAATGTTCTGCGAGCTTAGCTAGTCATGGTTGGAAAAAGTGTTCTCGTTGTGTGGTGTGACAAGATAAATAGATAACTTGGAAACATATCTCTTGCAACGGGTGAAAATCCTTCATTAACGCAGTTCTGTCCATTATGGTGCGGTCCCAACGGTCTGGTGTCGAAATTTCTGAGAATAAATGCCTTGCTACCTGTTCGGGCCATCGGTCGAACAATTATATTGTTTCCAATGGCTATATTGCTTCACCATGGTGAAGTGCCATGTGGCGCAGTTTTGATATCTCAACGAAGTTCCAATTTTGCAAATTTTTCTTCTACGATGTTCCCTCTGGAACTTTCTGTAACTTTTCGATATTAGCTCTCTTCTTACTTATTTTTCTAGCCTTCTTTCTAGTGAGCTTGGTCTCAAAATTCCTTTTTCAATTCTGATTCTTATCTTCTTTCGGTAGAGTAAATTCGCGTTGGTGAGATTCTTTCCTAGAAATCAGGGGTATTACTTCATCTATATCTGGAATAGGTACTTGAGTCTTCTGTAGGTCTTGTGGTGTTCTTTCCACTTCGACATTCAAGTCTCTGGTTTTAAATAGCTTTGCTCGGTTCTCCTGTTCTTCAATCAAGTGTGTGATCCTCCTAGTCATGAAATATTTCAACTCTTGCTTCTTTTTTTCTAAGGATTATTCTTCTTTCCTTCTGGCATGATCTCCTTCAATCCAAGGTTTTCTGAGTAACATAGAAAATGGAGCATTATTCTCATTAAATTTAACAACTTCAAATTCTTCCTCCGTCAAAGTTCCATGAGCACTCATAGATATCTGGGTAAGTCTTCCACATAGGGTTATCAGCTTTCTTCTGAATAATCCTATTCCTCCTAATGAAGGAATCATAGAAGGCTCCCCTAAAAGTTCCCAAGTTATTTTTGTCATGATATTCACTTGTGTTTCCTCATCCAGAACACAGTCAATGTCGAAGTCTCCTATTCTTGTTTCAATGCACTCTTTTTCTTTGAATATCTCTGATAAGCTGATATGTCAGTGGTCATTCAAGGTTTCTTTCATCTGTAGCAATACTTTTTCTGATTCTTTCTGAGGTTCTTCCACAATATCATTGGCTTGACCTTTCTCATGGTCTTCTTGTCTCATATTCATCCTTTCAACCTTAGCAATCATTATAGGGAAATCCAATACTTCATGGTCCATACCTTTGCAACAGAGGCAACTAAGTCTTCTACCAGGGCATTCCTTAACCTGATGTCCTAGTCTTCTGCAACTGTAACAAAGGGTTAATCTTCTCTTTCTCTTAAATTATCCCCATCCTTTCATGTACTGCGCACTAGGATCATGGTATCTAACCTGCAAAAAATTCTTTCTAGGATCCTGCATCCATTTGTTAGTCCAAACATTCTCTCTATGCATAGGTATAACATATATTTCATTGTTCTTATCAGATCTACTCATATCAAATCTTCTTTATTTTATCAATGCCCTATTTTTCAAGCGAGGACAACTCTTATCAAACATACCTAGATTCATACTTTAGAAACAAAAATTTCTACTAATCTTATCTTCAGCAGAGCACAAAGCTTTGAGATCTAAATTTTTTCACTATTCTTACCTCTATCAGAGCACAAAGCGTTCAGATCTTACCTCTTCTCTTCAGATTGGACTTATTTTCTTAGCACAGAGCTTCACATACTGATTAGAATACTGTGCACTAGAGCGACATATCTACGCACAAAGATTTCAAAATTTTAGGTAAGATCTTCGCACAAAGATTATTCTTCCTCAGTTCCCAAAAATCACAGTTCCAGTTCTCGACAATGGAACCATTTGTTGGCATAGGGGTAGACCTAGGGTTCAATGATACAACAACACACCAACAAAACCCTAACTACCGGCCCTTTCAGCAACACCTGCGAAGCAGATGAAGTCTCACCCGAGGTAGAGGCAGGGGTGGTTGCAATACTCAGATGTATGCAACCTTAGTTGGGACACATATCTATGATTCTAACACTTAACAGAGCACTCAACGATTAACATTCTTCAATATCCATTCTTAGTTACAACGCATTTAAACCCTAATTACATAGTACACAGTACTTATTCATATCTAAGGTATTTAAGCACTAAGCAAGTGTACATAAGTCAGATCTAACATCCATCCATACTATTAAGAACTAAGGATCAACAAATCTATCTATATATATTAAAGCACTAAGCAAGTAAACACATATAAGCACATCAATACATCACACAAAGCATAACAACACAACATGTACGTGGTTCACCCCACCCTAGGGCTACGTCCACCAACTCTTCTCTTCTTTATTATCTTAGGTCAAGCTTCTTACAGGAACATAACATCCAAGTTCTACTCTGCATAGGACAGGATATCTACATGAACTCCACCAGATCCTCCTTCTTCTAGCTAGGGTATATCACAAATCCTTCAGATAGTCTCTGACAGTTACTTGCACTAGCCTTGCAAGCCCCACATAGTATGCACAAAGCACTTACAAATCTTGATCACATAGATCCAACTCTAGCACTTAGCACTCCGACCTACTAGGTATTTTGGTCTCTAGTCTCCGGTCTCTCTCTTACATTTCCTAGATACTTATTTATACATTACAAAATAGGCCTAAACATGGGTAAACCTATGGGCTGACATCCCATACCCATCACATAATCCCAAATCCCAAAAAGGGCCCTAAAAGGGGTCGAGATCCTGCGATCTCTGCTTCGTCTTGCACTCCACCTTCGACAGCCTGTCGAAGTCCCAAAATTAGGTCAAACATGACCAAGAATCTTCAAAACTTGGTTAAGGGCCAACAAATACACGTGAATATAGATGGAGTGTGCAATGTCATAGATTTTGAAATTATCGAGATTGTGGATGACAACCAACCATACACAGTGTTAATGGGAGTAGAATGGGCCTTCGATAACCAAGCCATTATCAATCTAAAAAGGAGAAAAATGATATTTGAAGTAGTAGAGTTGAAAGTTATTGCACCAATAGACCCAAAAGAAGGAAGGAGGTACATAGACCCAACAAAGGGAGATGAAATTGAAAACATGTATAACATGATTGTGAGGATGGAATACCAGGTTAACCCCACTACATACAGTGCGTTGAGTTGGAGAAGCATAATTTCATGTACATAGGACTCATAAGAAGGTATGGAAAATTGTCAACAGTGGATTAATGAAGTCTCAACACGACGATGCGCACACATGAACAAATCAATATGTTGGATTGGACTAGAACTATGCAACCACCTAAGTATGACATTTTCAAAGATATAACAACATTTGTATATACATTCGAAGCACATGTACTGGAACAATAGAGGCTACCAACACTAGACATTATATTGAAGGCCACCCTAACCATATGGTGGGAGACACACAAAGAAAACATAAAAGACTAGAAATAGTGTAGGAGACTAATACAAATGATATTCAATACTCATGTGGGATTCATGACATAGAAGTATACCAAGGAAGGAAACCCAACATATCATGTTGTGTAGTGTGAAAAATCATGAAGTTCGGTACCAAGGAAATTATGGACACACAGGTTCATACATACCCTTGACACCATGCCAAAGACTTGATACCTAGAATTGGAGCTGCACAGAGAAAAAACAGACTGGGATTACATAACTCAAATATTCCACTTAACATTTACCTTTCATAATGAGTTTCCACGAATACGTACAATGCTACAAGTGATTAAACGTAAAATCTTCACCAAAGAAGAATCAATGGAGGTAATATATGTATGAAACACATAGAATGCCTCTATGACGGTTCAAAATTTATTGGAATGTTACAATGTGACATAGGAGGATCAACATGATGAAGATCCCCACAATATCCAAGTTCCAGAAATAGAGGGGGAACGAACAGTAGAGGGCCTAGAGAGGGAATACACAACATACACACATCCAGTAAAGACACAAAAAGTCAATATTGGGACAGAGGAAAACCCTAAGTTTGTATAGATAGGAGATTATTGGGATGATGAAACTATATAAAATATAGCATATCTATTGCACGAATACCAAGACCTATTCCCAACTACATTCTTAGAGATGAAAGGGATAGTGGGAGAGCTAGGGGATATGAAAATCCCACAGACACCATGCGCTAAACCAATGAAACAAAGACCCTACAGACTGAACCCAAGATATAAATAAAAGGTAAAGGAGGAAATAGACTGTATGCTAAAAGAATAAGTCATCAAACTGGTTGAGGAATCATAAGGGATAATTCCCATGGTGGTGTAAGACAAGAAAACATGGGGTGTAAAAATCTTCTTCAACTTGAGGAAACTGAATGATGCATACCTACACGATCCATTACCAACACCATTTATAGATGAAGTACTTGAAAACATAGGCAGACAAGAAGCCTATTTGTTCATAGATGGTTTCTTAGGCTACCATCAGATAAGAATTACACCGGAAGATAGAAATAAGACTACATTTGTGACAAAATGGGAAAGTTTTCAATACACAGTGATGTCACTTGGGTTAAACAACACACTTGCGGTATTTTCAAGAGTAGTTTTTGCAGTGTTCAAGGATTTTATTCATAAGTTTCTTGAAGTATACTTGGATGATTGGACTATATTTAGCCTATTACTGGATCATGTTGAATTGCTAAGATTGATGTTGGATAAGAGTAGACATTAGATATCCTTAAACCTAAAAAAGTCTATTTTTTGCAAATCGTTCAGAATATTATTGGGACACGTGGTATGCAAACAAGGCTTAATAGTTGATCCTGCAAAGATTGCATTTATTATGGACTTACAACCACCCAAATCAGGAAAACGTTGCATGCAACATTGGGTTACATAGGGTATTACAGGAAATTTATCAAATGATACGCACAGATTACATCACCAATGGAAAAAATACTGAAAAAAGAAGTGAAGTTTGAGTGGAATGAAAATTTTCAGAAAGGACTGGACACATTGAAAAAATGTTAGTAACTGCGGGATCTTAATTTTCCCAGAGTGGAATAAGGACTTTCATGTACACGTGGATGAATCATCAATAGAATTAGGTGGGATCTTATCACATCTAGGCGAGGGAGACATAGATCACCCAATATCTTTTGCAATCAGGAAACTATCAACAACATAAATAATCTATACACAACAGAACATGAGGGATTGACTATGGTCCATGTGTTGTAGAAGTTCAGACATTACTTACTAGACTCACACTTTAAGATGTACACATACCATTATGCACTGCGGTATCTGGTCAATAAGCTAGTTTTGGGGGGAAGGATTTGCATATGGATCCTATTTTTCCAAGAATATGACTTTGAAGTAGTAGTAAAACTAGGTAAACTCAATGCATGACCATATCACTTGTCGTGCATACTCTTGGGAGAAGATGTAGGAAACCTGGATGACAGCTTGCCAGATGCACAATTATTTTTAGTTAAGATGGTGGAAGATTATTTTGAAGACATCGTACATTTCTTAAGTACAGGGATGGCCCCCTCTGACATGACAACTGTGAAACAAAAATAATTGGTAGTAAAGGTTGTAGACTACCAATTAATTGCAGGAAGCTTATATAAACTAGGCGTAGATGGAATATTGCATCGTTGTGTGGTCGAACATGAAAGACCAATTATATTGGTAGAAGCGAATGATGGGATATCAATAGGAAATTATGCAGGTAAATCCACTACGCAAAAGATCTTATGCGTAGGACTATGGTGGCCTACATTCCACAAGGATGCAAAGGAATATTATCAGACATGTGATGTTTTTCAAAGTGTCGGAAAGCCCTCTAGAAGGGATGAGATGCCATTGAATCCACAAGTTACGTTACAGGTTTTTGATAAGTGGGGCGTAGACTTCATTGGACCAATAAACCTACCAACAAGAAGCTTAGGGGCTAGGTACATCATTACAACAATAGAATATCTGACTTGATGTGCAGAAGCTGCGCCAGTTTCATATTTCAACGTAGAAATTGTTGTGCACATTTTGTTAGAGAATATAGTAGCTCGATTTGTATGTCCAATAAAATTGATGATTGATCAAGGGAAACACTTCATCAATAAGACCATAGCATAATTGATCGAAGCATTCCAAATTCACCATCAGAAGAGTAAGTTGTACCACCCGCAAGACAATGACATAGTGGAAGCACTCAATGAAATCCTAGAGAATGCACTGAAAAAAATATGCAACATAGGGAGATATGACTGGGACTTTAGAGTCCCTGTTGTATTGTGCGCATACAGGACAACCAATAAAAAATTGACAGGGAAAACACCTTTCAAGTTGGTATACGGGTAGGAGACAACAATGTTGATGGAGTTTATTATACCGAGCTTGAACGTTGAAACTATCATGGATTTTTTGTATTCGGGTGCAATATAGGAATGAATATCACAACTGGTACAACTTGAGGAGGATAGATTGATCAAAAGGTTTCACTAGTAGGTTGAAAAGGCAAGGGAAAAATCATGGCATGATAAACACATTAAGTTGAAAAAAATCCAAGTAGGTGACTTCGTACTACTATATGATAACAAATTTATGCAACACCCAGAGAAGTTTTGTATGCACTGGTTAGGACCATATTTGGTCAAGGAGGTGACAGAGGTAGGTTGTATGTAGTTGGAAACACTTAAGGGAGAAGCATTGAAATGAAGGGTGAACGACATTTGACTAAAAATCTATCAAGAGGGCCAACAATATACACAATAGGAGGAACCACGTAATGAAAAAAAAAGAGTGCATGCATAAATAATGGCAATGGGAACCACATAGATAGGTGCAACTACACCAACCAAGGATACCAGATGCAAAATAAATCAACTACGCAATAGTAATTTCATCGTCCAACACGACAAGGTTGTTGAAAGTATGAAAAGGGAAAAAACAAAAGTTACGGGTGGATAAGGACAAGTTATAAAAATACTTCCATAATGCCAAGTCATAAAGCCATCATAATGATAGGTAATAAAATAAAAACACCACCGATACACATGATAGAGTGGCAGTACACGGAGGAAATATAATAATGGATTTGGAAATAAAGCACCATTAATGAAAGAACTTGTCACACTACTAGTAACCAAGACAATAGGGAAGGCACAAAGAAAAGTGAGCAATTGGAAAGAAGGTATAAAGTAGCCAAAATCACCAAACGATGGTTATTGTTACTTACAAGTGCAGGAGAAACAAATATCACATATCTAGAATGAGATCCAGAGATACAAAACTTGTCAAAGACTACTTAACTCCAGAAATGGTGCCACCTTGTGCCACAGGAGCAGTAGCAACTATATCAAGGATTTGTCACAACAGATCCCTAGTAGCCAAACTAGAGATTGAGGAAACCCCTGGAGAGTCCTCATCGGAGCTGAGGTTTCCTCATGACTAGATATAGCCTATAAAGGATGATGCCCCACCAATGACACTGCCACAGGCTCTAGACTATACGTAGGTGGCCCCAAACATTCCAGAGGAAGTCAACATTGAAGAAGACATGCTTGTGAAGGTAGCTCAATTGAAATATGCATACCATGACATTATTGATCTAATGAAGTTCCTTAGAATTTCACCCCATGAATACTTGAAACTCAAAATAGATCCACTCACACAACAGAGCATACCAGTAACCAAGGGTTGGTCCAGAGCATTGGAGCTAGCAGGCCTACTCAACCTGTTTGAAATCCCACACTTTGGACACAACAACGAATTCAATTCATGCATTAAAATCCTCTTATCCAGCATGCATGAGGGATACATGTGGCTAGATAAGCCAATCTCTATTGGCACAAAATTGATAGAAAGAATCATCGGGATTCCAACACAGGGGGAAGACTCTGCTCTATTATTCACCGACAAAAAGAAAGACATAGCATTTTCATAGGCTATGCGAGCGAAGTTTCACATGGTTAGAGGGGTGCGCGGCCTGGATGTGCCAAGTATATCTTACCCAATCATTCAAATAGCGAAACAAATTTTATCATGCAATATGTTATAGAAGTGCATGAAGCATAAAGTACCTGCAGGGGTAATAACTGCGGCAAAAAAATGTGTAGAAGGCACTGCAATGAGTTGGGCACCATTCCTACTGGACTGCAACACAGAAGCCCAAGATAAGGGAATGGAGTTTTACTACTCCAAGCTCTTGATTTTTACTTTCTTCATAGCATGGGGAGAGTCGAAGGACACACAATTCTTAGGGCTAAGAGGGAAGCCATGCATAGTGACAAATTACCATAATTTTTGGTTTTTAACAAACACGATGAGACAAATGGAAAACAACATAAAATTATTTCTCTATTCTGAAAATATTTGACATTGTATCTGTTATCTCTCCAGGAAACTACTTAGGGCTGTATGCTAAGTATGCCTGGTAACTTAGGAATTCAATATTTTTATAGCAAAATGGATCAATGGGATATCACAATAGCTTAATGGAAAGGTTGCTTATCAGATAGTTAAATAAACCAGTGCTCTTAGGAACTGTAAATCAGATGATAAATACAGAGATGGAATGCAGAATATTTCTGAGACAACCAAGTATATTAACATGCAGGGTTTATTCAACCAAATACATGCATAACATCGGGTCACACGCAGCAATAAGAAGTTTCTCAATTCAAATTATGAGCACAGGCTAAACTAACTTGAACAGAGAACAGAATAATGATAGATGAAAACTCTGATTACATTA
>ML800074.1:366811-417191 GCA_009831015.1 Picea engelmannii
GAAAATGACTTGAAGCTACCACTGAAAGCTATGATATCCACCCAAACTCGGCCAAATTGACGGTTTCATTTTGGGAGTTAACAGTATCGACAACGCACCATGCATGCCACCACAGTTGGTGGAGGCATATGGACCATTTGAGGATTTTTGCACAGACATGCATCACATGTATATTAAATCCAAGAAGGATCCAAGGGAGGAGTGGGTCCAAACAAAATACAAGATAACAGAAGAAGACATCCAACTAGTCATGCATAATTGGGAACTAGACTAGAAAGTCCCAACACAAGGGGATGTGAGAATGAAACATGGGAACACCTAGGAAACATAATGCATAGATATAGATATGGACCCTCCAAGCAATGGTGCAAAGGAAACCAATCAAGGAAATGGAATGGAGGAGGCACCAGAAACAAAACCAATCAACAAAACTCCACAATCCACACCTAGGACAGGGAAGAAATGGCAGGGCCAAAGAACAAGTCCATCGACGTGGAAGAATAAAAGGGCCCAAAATACACTAGCCATATATAGAAATAGATGATGACATGGGCATAATTGGCTACTGACTAAGGGATTCCATGGAGGAATTCCTCAAAGAGGCCACAAAGAAACAGGAAGATCTACAAATGCAAGTGCAGGACCAATTTATGAAGTTACAAAATTATTAGAAATAGTCCGACTGACGCTTGTGCAAGAATCCAACACTAGAAAAGATGGCATAATAGAGGAAGTATGGACTGTGGTATCATCACCCAACCCCAAAGTAAAAGAGAAGCTACAAGGACTAAATCATATGGACCTAATTGTGTCACAGATGCCTACAAAATTATTATAGGCTTTGCACACAGGGATCACGTAGGAACTATGTCTTTGAACAGACACCCCAACTAGTCAATTAGGTAAAGCAGAATCCTAGAAGATAGAACTGTAGAAGAAATCTACCACTGTAGTACAGAAAAATTGCACAGTAGAACAACAAGTGGAACTCATAGTAAAAGAGAAGAGCGAGGTTGAAGGAAAGGAAAAGAAAGAGTTGAAAGAGAAGAGTGAGGTAGAATTCAAGGCCGAGAAAGCCTTGAAAGATAAAGATGGGGCAGAAGCAAAGGCCGAAATATATTTGAAGGAAAATAATGAAGTCGAATGATTAGCACATAAAATTCAAGCGACAATCGAGAACCTATACAAAGAAGTCTCAAAAGTACCATTGGTAGTAGAGTCCACAGTAGAATAGGTTGTATCCAAGATAAGTGCAATCATCAAGGGACTTCGAAAAAATATCACCACGATGGAACTGCGCACACTACTAGGGAAACCACTAGAAGAAAGAGAACAAAGGGAAAGGATGGTCCATACCTCGGTGGCAAAGATCAAAAGATTGGAACATGAATGTATAAATATAATGTACAATGAAGGCACATGCATTTGGACAAAACTTACTACCAACCCAGAGCTGCAAGCATTGGAAGAGAAAATAAGGACTATGCAGGAACAAACACATCAAGCCAATGAGTGCATAAATACTCTACCACCAACATAAAGAATCAAAACACTCCTAGCTAATAGGAAATTGCACAATGCAGTGGAACATATGAAGGAAGAACAAAGAAAGCTCACACAGAAATTACAACAACTATAGGATGAAGCCCTTGGGGTACTAGAAGGATTAGATACTATGAAAAGTGCTATGACACTAGCAGTGCAAGACACTGAGGACAAACTCATTATTTTTATAGTGAATACAATGGAGAAAATATTGAACAAGGAAACATAAATAACAATAGAATTACAGAAAGCGAATGACACCCTCCATAAATTTACTGAGGCATGGAGAAGAGTGACAGAACATGCCTAAGTGTCTTGGAATGAGACACACATGAGTGTTGGGGACCTATTGGGTAGGAATGTTTGGGGATGGAACTGTGAGAAAATATGAGATATAGAGAAAATCCATAAAAAGGGAGAAGGAAAGAGAAGAAAAATAAGATACAGAATATAAAGAAAGAAGTGATCCAAAAAGGATCTAGAGAACGCTAAGAATAACTCAGAACTCACAGAGGCAACTCATAACACTCAGAATGGCTCCAGTAGATAGAGAAAGGGAAAAAATTCAGAGTTCCCAAAACTCTGTGAAAACGACATGATCATGAAGAGAGCGTCAAAATATTTATAATGGTTCAAATAGCTCGTCAAATATAGTTATGGTTTGAAATATATTTGCGGTCAAAGTTGCAGTCAAACAGGGCGAGTTAGAACGGGGCCACATCATCATCTGTACTGCTGACGTCGGCATGATGTCAACAACTAACATGGCAAGGTGACATCATCATATGGGATTCTGACATTAGCATGCCATGTGGTATCACCAAAGGATGCCAGGTGTCACCCACCAATGGGCTTTTCAGGGGTCCATGTGGACCAGTAGAAAAGTGCCACATGGTACCCCAGGCAACGCTAGGTGGCACCACCCAGGAAGCACCACGTGTTAGGTATGGAAGGAAGGGGTAGAAAATTTAGCATAAAGGCGGAATTATTAATGGGTGCCACATGGCCCAATCATCGGGTGACATGTGGCATCCTGAAAATGCCCAATATTAACCGTGAACGAACTTAGTTTTAAAAATATGGCGGGTCCGCCAAATCTGGCAGACCATGCCAATTTTAATAGTCATTGGAAGAACCTCTAGCGAATACACTAAACTTAGCGGGGGAGTGGATATATTGTAATATATATATATATAACCAACGTTCAAAAATGGAGTCTGGTGGGATTCGACCTCGGAACCTCCGTAATGCCCAACGCCTTAACTACTTCGCCCATAAGCAATGTACCATGGGTACCGCTTGGTATATCTGCCCGTGGTCATTACTTAAAAGGTACAATATTCCTAGAGCCAGGGGCGAGGCACAGAATGTACGGACTTGCGGGCATGGATTTCGAGACATAACTGTCATCATTGTAGGTTGCTGAGGGCACGAAAATTGAGAAAGAATTCTTCTTGGGCCTGGGAGTGCCAGAGTTGGATCGGAGTACGAAGACAGTCATTTTTGGGTAATTCGATGCCACAAATTCAGTGGTGCTATTTGTTTTCTGATCTGAGCATTGTTTTTGTAGCTTGATTTTAGAATGAGGTATATTCATGTATTTGCCAAATTCTTTTGCTGAGTTAATGAAGAAGCCTACCCATTTGAGAGTAGGACCTGGAGACATAGTCCACCAGGGAAGAAATCCGTTATCAATTTTTTGTGTTCAGATATGATGCTCATGTCTCTTCATTTTTAAGTTTTCCCTTATTTTAATGGTGCACTTTAATTTATGCACATTTAATGCAATTCTTTATAAGTCATGATGAAAAGATCCCGAATCATGTTGGTATTAGAACAATCATCTTTGACTTGAATTGTTGAGTGTGGATTCTTAGTAGGGTCAGGCATAAGTAGGGTGAAGGAACTCTCAATACTTTCAATCTCAAAGTTGGTTGTGTATCCACAAGGAAGAAAATAACAGAAGAGGACAAGCATGATGAACATGAGAAAAAATTTCACAAGGTCGTTTATCACATGTCATAAATGGTCAAGCGAATGTATGGATATTACGAGAAGAGGATGAAGAATAAAAAGAAGAAAAAGGAAGCACATGCAGACGATGATGCTTTGATAAACCAAGGGGATCGAGGAGATACTCCCTAGCCTCCGTCTTCACCTTTTATTTCTATTTCTTCATCCTCTGATAATTCTCATCATTCTCATCATTCTAGCCATAAAGCCTCTTTTAATAAACCATTATTAAATCTTGATGTAAAATTTGCTTTACCTATGTTTAATGGAGATTTAATCCTGAAAGGCTAGATAATTAGATACGATAGGTTGAAGTGTATTGGTGTGTCCAACATATTGATGAAGAGGAAGTTAAAGTGCAACTGGGTTCTCTTCGGTTGGAAGGCACCACTCTCGTATGGTGGGAGAGCAAGCTTCAGGGAAAAAGTAAGTGTGGTAATATTCTTTCCTCATGGTCGGAATTTAAATCAGAAATAAGGAAGCAATTTTATCCATTAGGGTAGTTACATAAAGTAATGATGGAATGACAAAATTTAAGGCAAAGTAAAGGATAAACTGTACAAAGTTTCACAAAATAATTTAGGAAGAAATCTCTTGCATTGAACATTCCTTTGGATTCTTATTAGACTTTATTGAAGTATATTGGCGCACTTCACAGTTATATTTGACATGCTTTTCTCTTGTTTAACCCCACTAGTATTGATGAATTTTGTGTGCAAGCCACTCACCTTGAGAAAAAGGGGAAACATGTTCAAGAATATCCCAGAAAGAAACCTTCCAATTTCCCACAGAATACTTTTAAGAATTTTAAAAGGAAGGACAAGAAGACCGCTACAGTGACGAGAGAAGGAGGCAAACCATCTTGCACTCATTGCAATAAGAGCAATCACTATGAAGAACACTATTGGAAACTGCATCCAGAAAAGAAACTGAAATAGTTCAGTGAAAAGGGGAAGACAAAGATTGTTACTACAATGCAGCAAGATATTGGTTCCAATTAAGGAGATGAAGGAAATATCACAGAGGTTGGAGTACAAGGTAAATATTCTCTTCCTGCTAGTCCTAGTTCCAATGAAGAATCTCATGTTGATGAACAAAAGAGGAATGAGTTATTTCAAATAAGAGTTGTATCTAAACATACTAAGATAGATACATTATTTGATCTGGGTTCCCAAGCAAACTTAATATCTTAAGCACTTGTCAAGAAAATGGGTCTTGAAATGAAACCACATATGAAAACTTATCCTCTTGGTTGGGTATGTGACAAAGAAAAACTTAATGTCACGAAACAATGCAGGATCAGATTTGCTATTGCTTAAAAATTGATTGATGAAGTGGATTTGGATGTTGTACCACTTGATATATGTGGTATAGTGTTGGGAAGTCCTTATCTTTATGATATAAAAACATTCTTATTTCATCATGAGAACAAATACCACCTTACTAAAGGGGGAGAGGAATATAATGTTAGAGCTCATAGCATGAGGGTAAATACAACACTTGTTAGTGAAGGTCAAATGAAAAGACTCATAAACACTAATAAGAGATATGTACTCATGGTCGTTAGAGAGAAAGATGTTGGGACATCTGACACTTTCCAAGGGTGTGATCCATCTCATAAAAAATAATTAATTGATATTGTCTCTAAGTATGATGATATTTTTCAGGAACCAGATGGATTACCTCCTAAGAGGGAAATCCAACATGAGATACATCTTCAACTTGATTCTTTTCTTCCTAATGTGGGAATGTATAGGATGTCAGTTGTGGAGATGACAGAGATCGAGAAGCAGGTACAGGGCTTATTGGATCAAGGGGTCATTGGGCCGAGTTGATCTCCTTGTGGTACTCCGATCATGATGGTGCCAAAGAAAGATGACACATGGTGAATGTGTGTCGATTACCGATCCTTAAATAAAATCACGGTGAATTCAATACCCTCTTCCTCGCATAAATGATTTTCTTGATCAATTGAAGAATGTTGTCTATTTCACTAAGTTGGATTTGTGCAGTGGATATCATTAAATCAGAGTCGCAGAACATGATGCATGGAAAATTTCCTTTAAAACCAAATAGGGATTGTTTGAGTGTTTGGTTATGTCGTTTGGGATTTGTTATGCTCCGACAACTTTCATGCGTGTAATGAATGATGTATTCAGGACTTTCATAGATGACTTTGTGATTGTATATTTAGACGAAATTCTTGTTTTTAGCGGGACTTGGTATGAGCATGTGAGGCATGTAAAGCAAGTATTGGATACTTTGCAAAGGGAAAAGTTGTATGTAAAGTTGTCTAAATTTGAATTTGGCAAGACTTCACTTGTATACTTAGGTCATATTGTAGGAGGAGGACAATTGCAAATTGACCCTTCCAAAGTTGATGTCATTGTAAGTTGGCCTGAGCCAAAAAGTGTAACCAAAGTTTGAAGCTTCTTAGGTGCAGTCCAATATTGGAGGAGATTCATTCTCAACTTATCCTTCATAGCAGCTCCTCTGCATTCCTTAACCAGTGTGAAGAACACTCCTCAGTGGGAAGGAAAGAAAATAAAAATCTTTCGACACTTTGAAGGGGAAGATCAGTGCCGCACCAGTACTAGTACTGTCGAATCTTCAATAGCCTTTTGAGATTGAGACAGATGTCAACAGATACACCATGGGTGCAATACTAATGCAATATCATAATCCTATCTATTACCACTCTGAAACTTTTAACCAAGTTGTTCTTAACTATCCTACATATGATAAAGAGTTGTATGCATTAGTCCAGAGCGTAAAGAAATGGAAGCACTACTTGTTAGGAAAGGAAACAATCATACATAAAGATAACCAAACCTTACAGTATCTTTAAGCACAAACCAAATTGAAACAATATCAACACTACAAGTGGATGGGTTTTCTACAACAGTTTCACTTGGTAATCAAGTAAAAAAAGATTATAAGTAACAAGGTAGCTGATAATCTTTCTAGACATCCTATTGTTGCTTCTATTATGTTGAAGAATGCTTCTTTATCTCATGATAGATATATAGAACAATATGCCATGGATGAAGATTTTAAAGAAGTATATAGGAAGCTAACCCTTGGTGCACAAGTAGAGAGCTATTGTCTGCAAGGAAAGTTACTCTACCATCTTGGAAAGCTATGTATTCCTACAAGTGAACGAGTCCATGTAATACGATAAGCTCATACTTCTCTTGTGTCTGGTAATTTTGGGGTAGGAAAAACTATGTCTCACCTCAAATGAAAGCAATTGTAAGTAAATATGTAAAGGGGTGTGTGATGTGTTCTACTTGTAAGCCCACTAATAGAAAAATGGGGCTATACTCACCACTTCATGTTCCATCCCATCCATGGGAAAGTGTCTCTCTGGATTTTGTAGGGGGTTTACCAATGACCAAAGGGGGTCATGACTATTTGTGTGTTGTAGTGGATAGGTACAACAACATGTGTATCTTGATGCCTTGTAAAAAGCAGATCACTGTTAAGCATACTGTTAATCTCTTCTTTCATCATGTTTGGGTTCACTTTGGATTACCCACATCTATTGTCTTGGATCGAGATACTTGATTCCTTAGGGACTTTTGGACTATATTGTGGAGAATGATAGACACCAAATTGAAGAGGAGAACTTCTTTCCATCCATAGACCGATGGACAGACAGAGGTGGTAAACCGAACATTGGTACTTTTTCTTCTAGGCTACTGTAGCAAGAGTCTAAAGGTATGGGATGAACATATACCCTATGCACAACATGCGTACAACCAAGATTTACATTCATCCACTCAGAGTTCACCTTTTGAGACATGTTTTGGGTACCTACCAAAGGTTCCTTTCAATTTGATGTACGGGAGATATGTTGATGTAAATGAAAAACGAACAGAGGACGGAGCCCGCAAGTTCATCCAAAGGATTCAACAAATACAACAGGAAGTCAAGGAATAGATGGAGAAAATTCAAGCACAGTATAAATCTCAGCATGACAAGCATAGGTTTGATCAAAAGTTCCAGGTTGGAGACCGGGTATGGCTTCACATCAGCAAGGAGAGATTGAAGGGCGAAGGCAAGAAACTCAAGCCCATTTGTTATGGACCCTTCACTATCTTGGAGAAAAGAGGTAACAATGCTTTTCGTCTGGATATTCCACCTTATATCTAGATTTACTGAGTTGTGAATGTTGAGAACTTGAAAATTTTTGAGCCTCCCATGATCATGGATCAAAATGAGGAAGTTTCAATACCATCAGTAGATGAGTTTGCACCTGATTACTTGGATGAAATACATTGAGATATCATCCTGTATAGGAGGATAGTGAATTCATGCAGGGGTGATTTTGATTATCTTCAAGTAGGCTTAAAAGGAACACATCCAAGCAAGGCAAAGTGGATCGAAAAGGACAAAGTGAGGGGACTTTTCCCTCACTTATTGATTGATTGATTAAATCTTTTGGTGGTCCAAAAAGCTCTCAATGGGAAGGTGTGATCCAAAAAGGATCCAGAGAAGGATAAGAATAACTTAGAACTCATAGAGGCAACTTGGAACACTTAGAATGGATCCAACAGATAAAGAAAGGGACAAACATTCAAAGTTCCAAAAACTCAGTGAAAATGACATGATCGTGAAGATCGCGTCGCAATATTTCTAACGATGCAAATGTATCATCAAACAAAGTTACGGTTTGAAAGATATTCATGGTCAAAGTTGTGGTCAAACAAGTCTAGTCAGTAGGGGGCACATCATCATTCGAATTGTTGACGTCAACAACTGACATGGCATGGTGACATCATCGTACAGGTTGTTGATGTCAGCATGCCATGTGGAAGCACCAGAGGCTGCCACGTGGCACCCTCCAATGGTATTTTTAGAGGTCCATGTGGACCAGTAGAAAAGTGCCACGTGGCACCCCAGGTGATGCCACATGGCACCACCCAGCAAGCACCATGTGTCCGGTATAGAATGAAAGGGAAACAATGTCAACATACAAGTGGACTTCTTAATGGGCGCCATGTGGCCCAATCATCAGGCGACACATGGCATCTTGGAAATTCCCAATATTAACCCGTGAATGAATTTCATTTTAAAAATATGGCGATTCTTCCAAATATGGCAGACCACGCCAATTTTAATAGTCGTTGGAAGAACCTCTAGCGAATTTGCTAAACTTAGCGGGGGAGAAGATATATTGTAAATATATATATATATATATATATATATATATATATATATAACCAACATTCAAATATGGAGTCCAGTGGGATTCGAACCTAGAACCTTCACAATTCCCAATGCCTTAACTACTTCGCCCATAAACAATGCGCCACAGATACCAATTGGTATATCTTCCTGTGGTCATTACTTAAAAGGTACAATCCGCCCAGATCCAGGGGAGAGGCGCGGACCGTATGGACTTGCAGTTGTGGATTTTGAGACAAAATTGTCATCATTGCAGGTTGTAGAGGACACAAAAATTGAGACAAAATATTTCTTGGGCTTGGGAGTGCCAAAGTCGGATCGAAGCATGGAGACAATCATTTTTGGGTGATACGACGCCACTAATTCAATGGTGTTGTATGTTTTTTGATCTGAGCATTATTTCTGCAGCTTGATTTCAGAATGGGGTATATTCATGTATTTGCCAAATTCTTTTGTCGAGTTAATGAAAGAGCCTACCCATTTGAGAGCAGGACCCAGAGATGGATTCCACTAGGGACGAACGTCGTTATCAATTTTTTGTGTTCACATCTGATGCTTATGTCTCTTCATTTTTAAGTTTTCCCTGATTTAATGGTGAACTTTAATTTATGTTCATTTAATGAAATTATTTATAAGTCACGATGAAAATATCCTGGATCAAGAAGAGAGAGGAAAGAGGAGAATACAGAGGAAAAAAAAGAACAACTAGCACAAAACCCAAGAAAACCAGCTGAGCATGACTTGTATCGAGCTCATATTGAGTTGTCACGAACTGAGCATGAGTTGTAGCCAACTCACAATGAGGTGTCTAAAGGACCTTACGATGATGTATAAACATGTAAGGGGGGTTGGGAAACAAGAAGAGACACAAAGCGAGGGAGAGTAGTATGGCGAGAGTTCAGAGTGCATAGCATTGTAAAGAAGCTACAAATGTGAGGAAAATTGAATACTAAGAATCCATTGTAGTGCAAAGCAAAACCAAGACACTTAAATATAATAAAGAAGCCGATATTTTATGGATGTATCCTAGACTTGGGTGAACCATGGTAAACCTGTGTAGAATTGTGTTCTTGTATGTTAATTCATGGCCTTAATGTGAATGTATGATTATATTTAATGTTGTTGGTAAGATAGTAGTGTGCAGTAACCATGAATTTATGTTTAACCACTAAATAGAATGAATATGGGTATATGTGCATATATAAATAACTAACAAGTCCATTGTAACACGGATCTAGTGTGGGAGAAGATCATGTAGGTATGACATAGTGGGTTTCCAATCCTTCCCTTACCACTGCAGAATCTTGGTTTTTGCAGTTCCCATAAAGATACCTCTGGTGATACTTCACTTGCATGCAGGTGATGCCGAAAGCGCTGGTGTCGGTAGGGTTTTGTTGGACTATGTAACTTGAACCCAGGGTCTTGAACCTACCTATGCACACACCAACACCTACCTTGGTTGATCATGATCTTCTCTTATGTTGATCCCTTCACCATGATTGAAGATTATTTGTTTCATGAATGTAGAAGTTCATTTGTATTCATTCATTTCTTATTCTTGTTGACTATGATTCCTTCCTTTGAGAACTTTTGCATAACTCCTTTGTTTTGTTTCTTTTTTCATGGAGCTTGAACCTTCCTCAAAATGAACATTCTTGTATCCTAGTCTATATTTGTCACTATATGGCCTTTGACTACTGAGAATGTTTTCTAACACTTGAGAACTTTTCAAGTTCTTACTGAGCTTGTTCAATTCAACTCTCAATATTGCGATTTCCTTTTCAATATTATCACACTCTTTTTCTTTCTTTATCATCAGGATTTTCATTACTTCTTCCTTTCTCTTTCCTTCTTCAAGTTGGGTTTTGTTGGGCCCCAACAACCCCCTTCTTTTTTTTAATCAAAATCTAGGGTCCCTCGAAATTTTATTTTGATTCTTTGTTTTTTTTACCTTTGACTTGATTGGATTGGTATTGGTTTGCTTTGTTTAAAGTTTGGTTTGAGTTTATATTATTTTCTTTTGTTTGGTTTGAATTTCATGAAATTCAAATGCCATTTCGTTTCTTTCTACAGAGTTTTGATGTTGATGGACGAGCTTCATAATGTGGGAGTTTGTTATTACCTCTTCCTTATTGAATTTATGTGCTATGAGAATGGCTTGCTTTGAGACAAACTTAAGACATTCACCATAGTATGAGACATTCATTACAAGAGCATATGTCAAAATTTAGAAACGAGCATAGAAATCTAAATTTAAACAAAAGCGTTAATTTTTGTCAATTGTTTACTTTCATTTAAATTATGACTATGTTTTTGTCTTTTGCTCATTAGCAATAATTTTCACAAATTCATTTGGTAGGTTTAATTCATTAAATTCTTTTGTCAGTTTGCATCTCATTTCAAAAAAAAAAAAAGAATTATCTATCATTTGTTTGATTTTGTGAAAACCCAAAATTAATATTTTTCTCCTCTCCATCAACTTGAAGCTTCTAGAACTTTAAGATCATATTTGAAAGGAAAATATAGACAATATTTGTTTACAACTTATAGCTAGCTTTTAGTTTAAATTCATTTTAATTTTATTGTTGTAGATTTTGTTTTGTTCACAATTTTTATATTTAGGTTATTAAATTGGTTTATTTTTGTTTCACATGTTTATATTTGGTATGGATCTCATCATGGATTGATTTTCCTATCTAAATACGTTCAAGATAATTGATCCAAAAATAACATTGGATTGCTGCAAATAATTTATGAGCAACAACAAATAAGATTTGGAAATGCGTTCAAGAACAGACATACGATTTTGCGGGATTGATTGTAGCCAAACTGTGAGAAATCTGAAGAAACAGTTGAAAATCCATCTGTAGAATGGACCCATTTAGCTTACACTCAAGATTTTCCCCCCAAAAATGCACGATTTGAGAGATACTTTTGTTTCTTTACGAGACAAATTTCAGGTGGAAGAAATTATTAGTGATACCCAGACTGTTCATTCATTACATAAATATATGAGAAATTTCAGAGCCATGGAGATCCAAGAAATTCAAAGGAGGATTTGTGTCCTTTCTTTTTTGTATATTATTTATTTTGTAAACTTTTTGTTTTAAAAAGGAGTAACGGATGGTTGGAATTTTTGGGAGAATGGACAGTATTTTCGAAGAAGAATATAAAATTCCAGTTTGCTTAATGGCTTTTGTCCTGTGAGTAAAATGGTTTTGTTTTCGTTATAATGTCTTCATATTCTTTGAGTAATTGATTATGGATTGATTTAAATTAGCTTTAGTCTGTTTTATCAATACATGATTAATTGCTATCATTTATGTATTAATTTTGTCAATATTTAACAATCTATTATCCCAATTATCTTAGTCTTGGTGATTGTATTATTTTTGATACAAATATTGTATTATATTGAGTTTATTCATGTAATTCAAATTTGTAAAGATATAATTGTTCAATTGAGATTTTTCTTATTGTTGATTAGTCCATTATATCTTCACTAAGTATCATGATTTGAAAGTTGTTCTTTCTGCATTTTAAATAAGATTTAAATTGTCAATCAAAGTGATTTTCATCTTGAAACTGTCACAATCTTAGAATTAAACAAACTTTTTCTATAGATTTCTCTTAACATACAGGTTGTTGGAGCAACGTTAAGGAACAACCAAAATTTCTCTTTAAATACTGGTCAGTTATAGGTTAATGATTTTCTATTTGTTTTGATTTATATTTTGTGAATGTAAATTAACATTTAAGCTTAAATACTTTGTTTATTTAAGTTAAAACATTATTATTTACATTCATTTATTTTTCTTTTTTAGTTTCAAGGTTAAAATTAGATTAGTAATATGTTCTAGATCTATTTAATTTTTCCTGAGATTCGGTTCTCTTGTACAACCTTAGTTTACAAGGTTTATCATAAATCTTGCAACTGTTTATTTGTATGTTGTATATAAAAGTGAGAATAATGAACGTATATAGTACATCTTCATTAATGCATAGTTACTTATTTTATTTTTGTAGTTTAGATTATATTCCTTAATCGGATAGCAAAGTTGTTAAACCCGTCAGGGGTATTTATTCCAAACGACTTGGGTTATTTAGACAACCTCGGACTAGACTATTCCCTTCCAGTTGATGTTGTGTCATAAACGCTCATCAATAGGATTTCAAGGAGATGTTTTCTTCTTTGAATGATTTGATTTTCTTCCTTTATTTCTTCATCTCAGTTAAAACACTTATTAATTCAATATCTACTTTGCCTTCTTCTTTGAATTTAGGAGTTATTTTATTATTTTCCATAGCCACAAAGAGTACTTTCTCTAATTCACCATCGCTTTCATCATCTTCATCAAATGAAGACCAATCTTCTTTTGAGTAGAGATTTTAATTGAAGATTGTCCTTTTATCTCCTTTCCTGTTTCCCTTTTCATAATTATTTTGTTTCTTGGGATCCTCTTCCTCATCACTATCTGACTTCTGAGCATAAGGTGACTTATTTGAAAAATGACCAATTTTACAATAATAAAACATTTGAAGGGAAGCAAACCTTTGTACTTATCGGTTCCTTTCTTCAACTTCCTTATGAACTTGGTTGTTTCTTCATCCTCGCCTGAGTCATCACTACAGTTGAAATTCGGCTTTGACTCAGACCTTCTCTTCTTATTTGTATTCTTGGATGCTTTGAAGGATGCTCTTTCTTGGATGGATTTTCATATCATGTTCTCATTTCATAAGTTGTAAACATTCCATGTAGCTCATTTATACTTATTATACCCAGATTTTCTCTTTATTTCAGTGCTGACATCTTAGGATCAAATATCATTGGAAGAGATCTTAGTACCTTTTGAACAATCATAGATTCATCAACTTATTCTCCCAATCCTTTAATTTCATTCACCATTTAATCAAATCTTAAAACATAAGATGTTGTTAAATTACGAGCTTGATTTCTTATGCAGATTAATTCTTTCATTTTCTTCAACACTTTGATTCCATCTTAATACACTTCAACAATACCAAATCAYAACTGAATAGCAATAACTATGTATATAAGTAATCATTTGCATCAACAACACATATACCCTAGGGAACCATGTACAGGGAGAAAACCCCAACAAACGATATTCCTTTATTGCATTAATAATGTAAGATCACTTACAAATATMCACCATGAATATTCTGCTCTTAAAGAGCTTTCCAAGATGAATTTGACCTGAAAAAGACATAAGATACCTTTCTAAAATACACCTCTGATATGTTTCTTCTATTGTTGATATACAACACTAATATGTTGTTGATATACACCTCTGATATGAAACCTCTATTGTTGATATACAAAACTGATATGCTTCTTTGGTATGCTTCCTCTTTATCACTGATATGCTCCTCTATTGCTTCCCCCTTAATTAGAAGTGCAAGAGAAACAAATATCACATATCTAGAATGAGATCCAGAGCTACAACACCTGTCAAAGACTACTTAACTCCATAAATGGTGCCACCCTGAGCCATAGGAGAAATAGTAACTATACCAAGGAGTCGTCACAACAGATCCCTAGTAGCCAAACCAGAGATTGAGGAAACCCCTAGAGCATCCTCATCGGAGACGAGGTTTCCTCATGACTAGATATAGCCTAGAAAGGATGACTCCCCACCAATCACACTGCCAAAGGATCCAGATTATACGTAGGTGTCCCCAAACATTCCAGAGGAAGTCATCATTGAAGAAGACATGCTTGGGAAGGTAGATCAATTGAAATATGCATACCATGACATTATTGATCTGATGAAGTTCCCTAGAATTTCACCCCATGAATACTTGGAACTCAAAGTAGATCCACTCACACAAAAAAGCATACCAGTAACAAAGGGTTGGGCCAGAGCATTGGAGCTAGAATGCCTACTCAACCTGCTCGAAATCCCACACTTTGGACACAAAAACAAATTCAATTCATGCATTAAAATCCTCTTATCCAACATGCATGGGGGGTACATGTGGCTGGATAAGCCAATATCTATTGGCACAAACTTGATAGCAAGAATCACTGGGATTCCAACAAAGGGGGAAGACTTTTCTCTATTATTCACCGACAAAAAGAAAGACATAGCACTATCAGAGGCTATGCGAGGGAAGTTTCACATGGTTAGAGGGGCGCGTGACCTGGATGTGCCAACTATATGTTACCCAACCATTCGAATAGAGAAACAAATGTTATCATGCAAGACATTATAGAAGTGAAGGAAGGATAAAGTACCTGTAGGGGTAATAACAGCGGCAAAAAAATGTGTAGAAGGCACTACAATGAGTTGGGCACCATTCCTACTGGACTGCAACATAGAAGCCCAAGATAAGGGAATGGAGTTTTACTACTTCTAGGTCTTGATTTTTACTTTCTTCATAGTACGGGGAGAGTCGAAGGATGCACAGATCTTAGGGCTGAGAGGGAATCCATGCATAGAGACAAAGTACCATAATTTTTGGTTTTAAACAAACATAATGAGATAAATGGACAACAACATAAAATTATTTCTCTATTCTGAAAATATTTGACATTGTATTGACAACGCACCATGCATGTCACCACAGTTGGTGGAAGCATATGGACCATTTGTGGATTTTTTCACAGACATGTATGACATGTATATTAAATCCAATAAGGATCAAAGGGAGGAGTGGGTCCAAACAAAATACAAGATAACAGAAGAAGACATCCACCTAGTCATGCAAGATTGGGAACTAGAATGGAAGGTCCCAACACAAGGGGATGTGACAATGCAACAAGGGAACACCTATACAACATAATGCATAGATATAGATATGGAACCTCCAAACAATGGTGAAAAGGAAACCAATCAAGGAAATGGAATGGAGGAGGCACCAGAAACAAAACCAATCGACAAAACTCCACAATCCACACCTAGGACAGGGAAGAAATGGCAGGGCCAAAGAACATGTCCATCGACGTGGAAGAATAAAAGGGCCCAAAATACACCAGCTATATACACACTAATAGATGAAGACATGGACATAATTGGCTACTGAATAAGGGATTCCATGGAGGAATTCCTCGAAGAGGCCACAAATAAATAGGAAGAACTACAAATACAAGTGCATGACCAATTTATGAGGTTACAAAATTATTAGAAATAGTTCAGCTGACACTTGTGAAAGAATCCAACACTAGCCAAGATGGAATAATAGAGGAAGTACGGACTGCGGTATCATCACTCAACCCCAAAGTAAAAGAGAAGATACAAGGACTAAGTCATATGGACCTAGTTGTGTCACATATGCCTACAAAAGTATTATAGGATTTGCACACAGGGATCATGTAGGAACTGTCTCTTTGAACAAACACCGCAACTAGTGAATTAGGTAAAGCAGAATCCCAGAATATGGAACTGTAGAAGAAATGTGCCACTGTAGTACAAAACAATTGCGCAGTAGAACAACAAGTGGAACTCATAGTAAAAGAGAAGAGTGAGGTTGAAGGAAAGGAAAAGAAAGCATTGAAAGAGAAGAGTGAAGCAGAAGTCAAGGCTGAGAAAGCCTTGAAAGATAGAGGTGAGGTAGAAGCAAAGGACAAAAGATATTTGAAGGAAAAGAATGAAGTCGAATGATTAGCACATAAAATCCAAGCAACAATCGAGAACCTATACAAAGAAGTCTCAGAAGTACCATTGGTAGTAGAGGCCACAGTAGAAGATCATGTATCCAAGATAAGTGCAGTCATCAAGGGACTTTAGAAAAATATCACCAAGCTGGAACTGTGAACACTATGAGGTAAACCACCAGAAGAAAGAGAACAAAGGGAAAGGATGGTCCATACCTCGGTGGCAAAGGTCAAAAGATTGGAACATCAATGTATAAATATGTACGATGAAGGCACATGCATTTGGACAAAGATTACTACCAACCCATAGTTGCAAGAATTGGAAGAGAAAATAAGGACTACGTAGGACCAAACACATCAAGCCAATGAGTGCATAAATACTCTACCACCAACATAAAGAATCAAAACAATCGTAGCTAACAGGAAATTGCACAATGTAGTGGAACAGATGAAGGAAGAACAAAGGAAGCTCACATAGAAATTAATACAACTATAGGATGAAGCTCTCGGGGTAGTAGAAGGATTAGCTAATGTGCAAAGTGCTATGACACTTGCAGCGCAAGACACTGAGGAAAAACTCATTATTTTTACAGTGCATACAATGGAGAAAATATTGAACAAGGAAACATAAATAACAATAGAAGTACAAAAAGCGAATGACACCCTCCATAAATTTACTGAGGCACAGATAAGAGTGACATAGCAGGCCTAAGTGGCTCAGGACGAGCCGCACATGAGTGTTGGGGACCTATTGGGCAGGAATTTTGGGGGATGGAACTATGAGAAAAGATGAGATATAGAGAAAATCCATAATAAGGGAGAAGGAAAGAGAAGAAAAATAAGATAAAGAATATAAAGAATATAAAGAAAGAAGTGATCCAAAAAGGATCTAGAGAAGGCTAAGAATAACTCAGAACTCACAGAGGCAACTCAGAATGCTCAGAATGGCTCCAGTAGATAGACAAAGGGAAAAAATTCAAAGTTCCCAAAACTCAATGAAAATGGCATGATCGTGAAGAGTGTGTCACAATATTTCTAACGGTGCAAACGACTCATCAAACAGAGTTACGGTTTGAAAGATATTCACGGTCAAAGTTGCGGTCAAACATGGCGAGTCAACACGGGGCCACATCATCATCCATACTATTGATGTTGGCATGACGTCAACAACTGACATGGCAGTGTTACATCATCATATGGGCTTCTGACATCAACATGCCATGTGTCATCACTAAAGGCTACCACGTGTCACCCGCCAATGGGACTTTTAGGGGTCCATGTGCACCAGTAGAAGAGTGCTATGTGGTACCCCGAGGCGACGCTACGTGGCACCACTAAGGAAGCACCACGTGTTAGGTACGAAAGGAAGGGGCAACAATTTCAGCATAAAGGTGGAATTATTAATGGGTGCGACGTGGCCCAATCATCGGGTGACATGTGGCATCCCGAAAATGCCCAATATTAACCCGTGAACGAATTTCATTTTAAAAATATGGCGGGCCCACCAAATCTGGCAGACCACACCAATTTTAATAGTCATTGGAAGAACCTCTAGCGAATACGGTAAAATTAGCGGAGGAGAAGATATATTGTAATATATATATGTGTGTGTGTGTGTGTGTGTGTGTGTGTGTGTGTGTGTGTGTGTGTGTGTATAACCAACGTTCAAAAATGGAGTCCGGTGGAATTCGACCCCAGAACCTCCGCAATGCCCAATGCCTTAACTACTCCTCTCATAACCAATGCGCCACAGGTAGCGCTTGGTATATCCGCCCGTGGTCATTACTTAAAAAGTACAATATTCCCAGAGCTAGGGGAGAGGTGCGGACTGTATGGACTTGCAGGCATGGATTTCAAGAAAAAACTGTCATCATTGTAGGTTGCAGAGGACATGGAAACTGAGATAGAATTCTTCTTGGGCCTAGGAGTTCCAAAGTCGAATCGGAGTGTGGAGATAGTCATTTTTGGGTAATTCGACACCACAAATTCAGCGGTGTTGTCTTTTTTATGATCTAAGCATTATTTTTGTAGCTTGATTTCAGAATGAGGTATATTCATGTATTTGCCAAATTCTTTTGTTGAATTAATTAAATATCCTACCCATTTGAGAGTAGGACCCAGAGACGAGATCTGTTATCAAGTTTTTGTGTTCATATATGATGCTCATGTCTCTTCATTTTTCAATTTTCCCTTCTTTAATGGTGCACTTTAATTTATGCTCATTTAATGCAATTCTTTATAAGTCATGATGAAAAGATCCCAGATCATGTTGGTATCAGAACAATCATATTTGACTTGAATTGTTGAGTTTGAATTCTTACTAGGGCCAGACATAAGCAAGGTGAAGGAACTCTTAATACTTTCAATCCTGAAGTTGGTCGTGTATCCACAAGGAAGAAAATGACAGAAGAGGACAAGCATGATGAACATGAGAAAAACTTTCACATGGTCTTTTATCACTTGTCAAAAATGGTCGAGCAAATGTATGGATATTACAAGAAGAGGATGAAGAAGAAAAGGAATAAAAAGGAAGCACATGCAGACGATGATGCTTTGATAAACCAAGGGGATGGAGGAGATCCTCACGAGCCTCCGTCTTCACCTTCTATTTCTATTTCTTCTTCCTCTGAGCATTCTCATAATTCTCATCATTCTAGACATAAAGCCTCTTTTAGGAAACTATTATTAAAGCTTGATGAAAAATTTTCTTTGCCTATGCTTAATGGAGATGCTAATCCTAAAAATCTAGATAATTGGATTCGACAGGTTGAAGTGTATTGTTGTGTCCAACATATTGATGAAGAGGAAGTTAAAGTGCAACTGGGTTCTCTTTGGTTGGAAGGCACCACTCTCATATGGTGGGAGAGCAAGCTTCAGGACAAAAGTAAGTGTGGTAAACTTCTTTCCTCATGGTCGGAATTTAAATCAGCGATAAGGAAGCAATTTTATCCATTAGGGTATTTACATAAAGAAATGATGGAATGACAAACCCTAAGGCAAAGTAAAGGACAAACTGTACAAAGTTTCACAAAATAATTTAGGAAGAAAGATCTTGCATTGAACATTCCTTTGGATTCTTATGAGACTTTAATGAAGTATATTGGCGCACTTCACAATTATATTTGACATACTTTGCTCTTGTTTAACCCCACTAGTATTGACGAATTTTGTGTGCAAGCCACTCACCTTGAGAATAGGGGGAAACATGTTCAAGAAGATCCCACAAAGAAACCTTCAAATTTCCAACATAATACTTTTAAGAAGTTTAAAAGGAAGGAAAAGAAGACCGCTACAGTGACGAGAGAAGGAGGCAAACCATATTGCACCCATTGGAAGAAGAGCGATCACGATGAAGAACATTGTTGGAAACTGCATCCGGAAAAGAAACCGAAGCAGTTCAGTGAAAAGGGGAAGACAAAGACCGTTGCTACAGTGCAACAAGATATTGGTTTCGATTAAGGAGATGAAGGAAATATCACAACGGTTGAAGTACAAGGTAAATATTCTCTTCATGCTAGTCCTAGTTCCAATGAAGAATCTCATGTTGATGAACAAAATAGGAATGAGTTATTTCACATAAGAATTGTATCTAAACATACTAAGATAGATACATTATTTGATCTGGGTTCCCAATTAAACTTAATATCTGAAGCACTTGTCAAGAAAATGGGTCTTGAAATGAAACCACATCTGAAACCTTATCCTCTTGGTTGGGTATGTGACAAATAAAAACTTAATGTCACCAAACAATGCAGGATCAGATTTGCTATCGCTTCAAAATTTATTGATGAAGTGGATTTGGATGTTGTACCACTTGATATATGTGGCATAGTGTTGGGAATTATTTATCTTTGTGATATAAAAACATTCTTCTTTCATCATGAAAACAAATACCACCTTACTAAGGGGGGAGTGGAATATAATGTTAGAGCTCACAACATGAGGGTAAATACAACACTTGTTAGTGCAGGTCAAATGAAAATATTCATAAACACTAATAAGAGATATGTACTCATGGTCGTTAGAGAGAAATATGTCGAGACATCCGATGATTTCCAAGGGTGTGATCCATCTCATAAAAAGGAATTAATTGATATTGTTTCTAAGTATGATGATATTTTTCAGGAACCAGATGGATTACCTCCTAAGAGGGAAATCCAACATTAGATACGTCTTCAACATGATTCTCCTATTCCTAATGTAGGAATGTACATGATGTCAGTTCTGGAGATGACATATATCAAGAAGCAGGTACATGGCTTATTGGATCAAGGGGTCATCAGGCCCAATTCATCTTCTTGTGGTTCTTTTATTGTGATGGTGCCAAAGAAAGATGACACATGGCGAATGTGTGTCGATTACTAGGCCTTAAATAAAATCACGGTGAATTCGATACCCTCTTCCTCGCATAGATGATTTACTTGATCAATTGAAGAATGTTGTCTATTTCACTAAGTTGGATTTGCATAGTGGATATCATTAAATCAGAGTTGCGGAATATGATGCATGGAAAACTGCCTTTAAAACCAAACAGGGATTGTTTGAGTGGTTGGTTATGTTGTTTGGGATTTGTAATGCTCTGACAACTTTCATGTGTGTGATGAATGATGCATTCATGCCTTTCATAGATGACTTTGCGATTGTATATTTAGACTAAATTATTTTTTGTAACAGGACTTGGGATGAACATGTGAGGAATGTAAAGCAAGTATTGGATACTTTTCAAAGGGAAAAGTTGTATGTAAAGTTTTCCAAATTTGAATTTGGCAAGACTGCACTTGTATACTTAGGTCATATTGTAGGAGGACGACAATTAAAAATTCACCCTTCCAAAGTTGATGTAATTAAAAATTGGCCTGAGCCAAAAAGTGTAACCGAAGTTTGAAGCTTCTTAGGTGCAGTCCAGTATTGGAGGATATTCATTCCCAACTTATCCTTCATAGCATCTCCTCTGCATGCCTTAACTAGTGTGAAGAACACTTTTCAGTGGGAAGGAAAGCAACAAAAATCGTTCGACACTTTGAAGGGGAAGATCAGTACTACACCAGTATTAGCACTGCCGAATCTTCACCAACCTTTTGAGATTGAGACAGATGTCAGCGGATATGCCATGGGTGTAGTACTAATGAAATATCATAATCCTATCTGCTACCACTCTGAAACTTTTAACCAAGCTATTGTTGACTATCCTACATATGATAAAGAGTTGTATGCATTAGTCCAGAGTGTAAAGAAATGGAAGAACTACTTGTTATGGAAGGAAACAATCATACATAAAGATCACCAAATCTTATAGTATCTTTAATCACAAGCCAAATTGAAACAATCTTGGCACTATAGGTGGATGGGTTTTCTACAACAGTTTCACTTTGTAATCAAGTACAAAAAGGGTACAAGTAACAAGGTAGCTGATATGCTTTCTAGACCTCCTATTGTTGCTTCTATTATTTTGAAGAATGCTTCTTTATCTCATGATAGCTATATAGAACAATATTCCATCGATGAATATTTTAAAGAAGTATATAGGAAGCTAACCCTTGGTGCACAGGTAGAGAACTATTTTCTGCAGGGAAAGTTACTCTACCATCTTGGAAAGTTATGTATTCCTACAAGTGAACGAGTCCATGTAATACGAGAAGCTCATACTTCTCTTGTGTCTGGGCATTTTGGGGTAGGAAAAACTATGTCTCATTTGCAAAGGTTTTGTTACTGGCGTCAAATGAAAGAAATTGTAACTAAATATGTAAAGGGGTGTGTGATGTGTTCTACTTGTAAGCCCACTAATAGAAAAATGGGGCTATACTCACCACTTCATGTTCCATACCATCCATGGGAAAGTGTCTCTCTGGATTTTGTAGGGGGTTTACCAATGAATAAAGGGGGTCATGATTATTTGTATGTTGTAGTGGATAGGTACATCAAAATGTGTATATTGATGCCTTGTAAAAATCATATTACTGTTGAGAAGACTGTTAATCTCTTCTTTCAACATGTTTGGATTCACTTTGGATTAACCACATCTATTGTCTCGAATCGAGATACTTGATTCCTTAGGGAATTTTGGACTAGCTTGTGGAGAATGATGGACACCAAATTGAAGAGGAGCACTGCTTTCCATCCATAGACCGATGGATAGACAGAGGTGGTAAACCGAACAGTGGTACATTTTCTTCGAGGCTACTGCAACAAGCGTCCCAAGGTATGGGATGAACATATACCCTATGCACAACATGTGTACAACCGAGATTTACATTCATCCACTTAGAGTTCACCTTTTGAGACATGTTTTGGGTACCTACCAAAGGTTTCTTTCGACTTGATGTATGGGAGAGATGCCAAGGTAATGAAGAACGAATAGAGGACGAAGCCCACAAATTCATCCAAAGGATTCAACAGATACAACAAGTAGTTAGGGAATAGTTGGAGAAACATCAAGCACAATATAAAGCTCGGCATGACAAGCATAGGTTTGATAATTAGATCCATGTTGGAGACAGGGTATGGCTTCACATCAGCAAGGAGAGATTGAAGGGTGAAGGTAAGAAACTCAAGCCCATTTGTTATGGACCCTTCACTATCTTGGAGAAAAGAGGTACCAATGCTTTACGTCTGGATCCTCCACCTTATATGCAGATTTACTGAGTTGTGAACGTTGAGAACTTGAAACTTTTTGGGCCTCCCATGATCATGGATCAAGATGAGGAAGTTTCAATACCATCAGTTGATGAGTTTTCACCTGATTACTTGGATAAGCTACATGAAGGTATCATCCTATACAGGAGGACGATGACTTCACGCAAGGGTCATGTTGATTATCTTCGAGTTGGATTAAACGACACACATCCAAGCAAGGTAAAGTGGATCGAAAAGGACAAAGTGAGGGGAATTTTCCCTCACTTACCGGTTGATTGATGAAATATTTTGGTGGTCCAAAAATCTCTAAGTGGGAAGGTGTGATCCAAAAAGGATCCATAGAAGGCTAAGAATAAATTAGAACTCATAGAGGAAACTCATAACACTCAAAATGGCTCCAAGAGATAAAGAAAGGGAAAAAATTCAAAGTTCCCAAAACGCAGTGAAAATGACAGGATCTTGAAGACCGCATCGCAATATTTCTAACGACGCAGACGGCTCATCAAACGAAGTTACGGTTTGAAAGATATTCGCAGTCAAAGTTGTGGTCAAATAGGGTCAGTCAGCAAGGGGGCACATCATCATCCGTATTGTTGATGTAAAAAAATGACATGGCATGGTGACATCATCATACGAGATGCTGATGTATGCATGCCACATGGCAACACAAGAGGCTACCATGTGTCACCCTCCAATGGGATTTTCAGAGGTCCATGTGGACCAGTAGAAAAGTGCCACGTGGCACCCCCAGGCGACACCATGTGGCACCACCCAGCAAGTTCCATGTGTCAGGTATGGAATGAAAGGGAAGAAATGTCAACATACATGTGGACTTCTTAATGGGCACCATGTGGCCCAATCATCGGGTGACACATGGCATCTCAAAAATTCCCAATATTAACCCGTGAACGAATTTCATTTTAAAAATATGGTGGGTCGACCAAATATGGCGGACCACGCCAATTTTAATAATCGTTGGAAGAAACTCTAGCGAATTTTCTAAAATTAGTGGGGGAGCGACTCTAGTTCCCACTTCTACCTTTGCCTATGCTAGTGATGATGAGGGTTCTTACCGTGCCTTTGTCGGGAGGTCAATATCTTTTTATATCCTGTCGCCTTTGCGCGCTGGTTAGTCATTATTTTGTGTTGTATCCCTGATAGGTCCATCGTAAGTAACACATCGTAATGGAATCCATATATATATATATATAACCAATGTTAAAAAATGGAGTCTAGTGGGATTCAACCCGAGAACCTTCGTAATTCCCAACGCCTTAACTACTTCGCCCATAACCAATGTGCCATAGGCACCGCTTGGTATATTTTCCCATGGTCATTACTTAAAAGGTACAATCCACCCAGAGTCATGGGAGAGGCGCGGACCGTATGGACTTGTAGTCATGGATTTCGAGACAAAACTGCCATCATTGTAGGTTGTAGAGGGCACGAAAACTAAGACAATTTTTTTCTTGGGCCTCACAGTGCAAGAGTCAGATCGAAGCATGGAGACAATTATTTTTGGATGATTCGACGCCATGAATTCAATGGTGTTGTCTGTTTTTTTATCTGAGCATTATATCCACAACTTGATTTCAGAATGGGTATATTCATGTATTTTTCAAATTCTTTTGTTGAGTTAATGAAAGAGCCTACCCATTTGAGAGCAGGACCCAGAGATGAAGTCCAGCATGGACGAACTCCATTATCATTTTTTTGTGTTCAGATTTGATGCTTATGTCTCTTCATTTTTAAGTTTTCCCTTCTTTAATGGTGAACTTTAATTTATGTTCATTTAATTCAATTCTTTATAAGTCACGTTGAAAATATCTAGGATCAAGTAGAGAGGAAATAGGAGAATACAGAGGAAAAGAATGAACAGCTAGTGCAAAACCCAAGAAAACTAGCCGAGCATGAGTTGTATTGAGCTCATATTGAGTTGCCACCAGTTGAGCATGAGTTGTAACCAACTCACAATGAGGTGCCTAAAGGACCTTACCATAATGTATAAATGCGTAAGGGGGGTTGGGAAACAAGGAGAGACACGAAGAGAGGGAGAGTAGTATGGTGAGAGTTCAGAGTGCATAGCATTGTAAATAAGCTACAAATGTGAAGAGAATTGAATACTAAGAATCCATTGTAGCGCAAAGCACAAACAAGACACTTAAATATAATAAAGAAACAGATATTTTATGGACGTATCCTAGACTTGGGTGAACCATGGTAAACCTGTGTATAATTGTGTTCTTGTATGTTAATTCATGACCTTAATGTGAATGTATGACTATATTTGATGTTGTTGGTAAGATAGTAGTGCGCAGTAACCATGAATTTATATTTAACCACTAAATAGAATGAATATGGGTATACGTTCATATATAACTAAGTAACAAGTCAAGGGTAACAAGGATATAGTGTGGGAGAGGATTCTGTAGGTATGACATAGTGGGTTTCCAATCCTTCCCTTACCGTTGCAGAATCTTGGTTTTTGCAATTCCCATAAAGATACCTCTGGTGATACTTCACCTGCATGCAGGTGATGCCGAAAGAGCTGGTGTCTATAGGGTTTTGTTGGACTATGTAACTTGAACCCATGGTCTTGAACCTACCTATGCACGCACCAACACCTACCTTGGTTGATCATTATCTTCTCTTATGTTGATCCCTTCACCATGATTGAAGATTATTTGTTTCCTGAATGTATAAGGTCATTTGTATTCATTCCTTTCTTATTATTATTGACTATGATTCCTTCCTTTGAGAACTTCTGCATAACTCCTTTGTTTTGTTTCTTTTGTCATGGAGCTTGAAACTTTCTCAAAATGAACATTCTTGTATCATAGTCTAGATTTCTCACTATATGGCCTTTGACTACTGAGAATGTTTTCTAACACTTGATAACTTTTCAATTTCTTATCGAGCTTGTCGAATTCAACTCTCAATGTTGCAATTTCCTTTTCAATATTCTCACACTCTTTTTCTTTCTTTATCATCTGGATTTGCATTACTTCTTCCTTTCTCTTTCCTTCTTCAATTTGGGTTTTGTTGGGCCCCAACAACCCACTTCTTTTTTTTAATCAAAACATAGGGTCCCTCGAAATTTTACTTGGATTCTTCATTTTTTTACCTGACTTGATTGGATTGGTATTGGTTTGATTTGTTTCAAGGTTGGTTTGAGTTTATATTATTTTCTTTTTTTTGGTTTGAATTTCATGAAATTCAAATGCCATTTTGTTTTTCTTTCTACACAGTTTTGATGTTGATGGACGAGCTTCATAAGTTGGGAGTTTGTTACCTCTTCCTTATTGAATTTATGTGCTATGAGAATGCCTTTCTTTGAGACAAACTTAAGACATTCACCATAGTATGAGACATTCATTACAAGAGCATATGTCAAAATTTAGAAACGAGCATATAAATCTAAATTTAAACAAAAATGTTAATTTTCATCAATTGTTTACTTTTGTTTAAATTATGACTATGTTTTCGTCTTTTGCTCATTAGGAATCATTTTCAAAAATTCATTTGGTAGGTTTAATTAATTAAATTATTTTGTCAGTTTGCATCTCATTTCAAAATAAAATAAAAATAAAAAAGAATTATCTATCATTTGTTTGATTTTGTGAAAACCCAAAATTAATATTTTTCTCCTCTCCATCAACTTGAAGCTTCTAGAATTTTAAGATCATATTTGAAAAAAAAATATAAACAATATTTGTTTACAACTTATAGTTAGCGTTTAGTTTAAATTCATTTTAATTTTATTGTTCTAGATTTTGTTTTATTCACAATTTTTATATTTAGGTTATTAAATTGGTTTATTTTTGTTTCACATGTTTCTATTATCAGATATTTGGTACGGATCTGATCATGGTTTGATTTTACTATCTAAATACGTTCAAGATAATTGGTCCAAAAATAACATTGGATTGTTGCAAATAATTTATGAGCAACAACAGATAAGATTTGGAAATGCGTTCAAGAACATACATACAATTTTGCGGGACTGCTTGCAGCCAAACCGTGAGGAATATGAAGAAACGGTTGAAAACCCATTTGCAGAATGGACCCATTTAGCTTACACTCAAGATTTTTCCCAAACAAAAGCACGATTTGAGATATATTTTTGTTTATTTACGAGACAAATTTTAGGTGGAAAAAATTATTAGTGACGCCCAGACTGTTCATTCATTCCATAAATATATGAGAAAGTTCAGGGCCATGGAGATCCAAGAAATTCAGAGGAGGATTTTTATCCTTTCTTTTTTGTATATTATTTATTTTGTAAACTTTTTGTTTTAAAAAAGGAGTAACGGATGGTTGGAATTTTGGGGAGAATGGACAGTATTTTTGAAGAAGAATATAAAATTCCAGTTTTCTTAATGGCTTTTGTCCTGTGAGTAAAATGGTTTTGTTTTCATTATAATATCTTCATATTCTTTGAGTAATTGATTATACATTGATTTAAATTAACTTTAGTCTGTTTTATCAATACATGATTAATTGTTATCATTTATGTATTAATTTTGTCAATCTTTAACAATCTATTATCCCAATTATCTTGGTCTTGGTGATTGTATTATTTTTGGTACAAATCTTGTATTATATTGAGTTTATTCATGTAATTTAGATTTGTAAAGATATAATTGTTCAATTGAGATTTTTCTTATTGTCGATTAGTCCATTATATCTTCACTAAGAATCATGATTTGAAAGTTGTTCTTTCTGCATTTTAAATAAGATTTAAATTGTCAGTCAAAGTGATTTTCATCCTCACACTCTCACAATCTTAGAATTACACAACATTTTGCTATAGATTTCTCTTAACATACAAGTTGTTGGAGCAGCATTATACAAGAAGGAACAACCAAAATTCCTCTTTAAACACTGGTCAGTTATAGGTTAATGATTTTCTGTTTGTTTTGATTTATATTTTGTGAATGTAAATTAACATTTAAGCTTAAATACTTATTTTTTATTTAAGTTAAAACATTATTATTTACATTCATTTATTTTTCTTTTTTAGTTTCAAGGTTAAAATTAGATTAGTAATATGTTCTAGATCTATTTAATTTTTCCTGAGATTCGGTTCTCTTGTACAACCTTAGTTTACAAGGTTTATCGTAAATCTTTTACCTTTTTATTTGTATGTTGTATATAAAAGTGAGAATAGTGTTCATGYATATAGTAGATCTTCATTAATGCATAGTTAGTTATTTTATTTTTGTAGTTTAGATTATATTCCTTAATTGGCTAATAGAGTTGTTAAACCTGTCAACGATATTTATTCCAAATGACTTGGGTTATTTAGACAACCTCGAACGAGACTATTCCCTTCCAGTTGACGGTGTGTCATAAATGCCCGTCAATAGGTTTTCAAGGAGATGTTTTCTTCTTTGAATGATTTGATTTTCTTCCTTTATTTATTCATCTCAGTTAAAACACTTATTAATTCAATATCTAGTTCGCCTTTTTCTTCGAATTTAGGAGTTATTTTCTTATTTTCCATAGCCACAAAGAGTACTTTATCTAAGTCACTATCGCTTTCATCATCTTCATCAAATGAAGAACAATCTTCTTTTGAGTAGAGATTTTAATTGAAGATTTTCCTTTTATCTCCTTTCCTGTTTTCCTTTTCATAATTATGTTCTTTCTTGGTATCCTCTTCCTCATCACTATCTGAATTCTTAGCATAAGGACACTTATTTGCAAAATGACCAATTTTACAACAATAAAAACATTTGAAGGAAAGCAAACCTTTGTACTTAACGGTTCCTTTCTTAAACTTCCTTACGAACTTGGCTATTTCTTCATCCTCATTTGAGTCATCACTACAGCTATAATTCGACTTTGACTCAGGCCTTCTCTTCTTCTTTGTATTCTTGGATGCTTTGAAGGCTACTTCTTTCTTGGATAGATTTTCCTATCATGTTCTCATTTCATAAGCTGTAAACATTCCATGTAGCTCATCTATACTTATTATACCCAGATTTTCTCTTTATTTTAGTGTTTAAATCTTAGGATAAAATATCATTGGAAGAGATCTTAGTACCTTTTGAACAATCATAGATTCATCAAATTATTCTCCCAATCTTTTAATTGCATTCACCATTTAATCAAATCTTAAAACATAAGATGTTAAATTATGAGCTTGATTTCTTATGTGGATTAATTCTTGTATTTTCTTCAACACTTTGATTCGAGCTCAATACACTTCAACAATACCAAATCATAACCGAATAGAAATAACTATGTAGATAAGTAATCATGCACATCAACAACACATATACCCTAGGGAAACCTTGTACAGTGAGAAAAACCCCATCAAATGATATTCCTTTATTGCATTAATAATGTAAGATCACTTACAAATATCCACCATGAATGTTCTGCTCTTAAAGAGATTGCCAAGATGAATCTTACTTGAAAAAGACCTAAGAGACCTTGCTAAAATACACCTATGATATGTTTCTTCTATTGTTGATATACAACACTGATGTGCTATTGATATATGTCTCTGATATGCAACCTCTATTGCTGATATACAACATTGATATGCTTCTTTGGTATGCTTCCTCTTTATCACTGATATGCTCTTCTATTGCTTCACCCTTAACCTGCATATCAAACTGTGTTGAAGAGAGGGGTTGACCTCTGCTTATATAGGCTGAAGAGGAGAAGAGGAGAGGCTCGAAATAGTAACTTGTTTTCATGATTTAATCATAACTCAACTTCATACTTTAGTTCAAACTTAGAACTAGACTTGAGACTGGTATACTCTAGTTCGAAAATAGAACTAGACTTGAGACTTCAGTTACAACTCAACATTACACTTTAATTCAAAAATAGAACTAGACTTGAGACTGGTATAATTTAGTTCGAAAATAGAACTAGAATTGAGACTTCAGTTACAAATCAACATTACACTTTAGTTTGAAAATAGAACTAGACTTAAGACTTCAGTTGCAACTCAACATTACACTTTAGTTCAAAAATAGAACTAGACTTAAGACTTTAGTTACAACTGAGCATTACACTTTAGTTCTAAAATAGAACTAGACTTAAGACTTTAGTTACAACTCAACATTACACTTTAGTTCTAAAATAGAACTAGACTTGAGACTTTAGTTACAAATCGACTCTTTACAAGGCAATTTGAAATTCTCTTCATGGTGGATAATGTTACACATATCAACACACTAGACCAATACATTTATATCATTTGCAATATTAGTAATATCGTTTGTTTCTAGCTCATAGGAATTTTATATTCAACCTAACTTTTGCTAGATGCCTTGACTTTTTCTCATGGCTCACAAGGCTTGATTAGGCTCACAGTGGTTATACATTCCCCCTGACTTTTTCACTATTCTTTCTATGCTCACAAAGGTTGTACATTCCCCCTGACTTTTGCACTAGAATTTTTATGCTCACAGAGGTTTTATGTTCCCCCTGACTTTTGCATTAGACTCACATAGCATCTCGTTCATCCTAAATTTTGGTTTGACTAACAGAGGTTGTACATTCCCCCTAATTTTTGTCAATACCTCACAAGATTGGTTGATTCTCCAAATGTCCCCAACTAGCCTTAGGGTGGCCCATATGGCCTCTCATTGGAGAATGAATGTCGATCATGCCAAATTTAACACTCCCTCTCAGGGAGGGAGTCATTCTCAACCACACCAAGCTTGCCTCTCAGCTGCACAAACTGTCTCGAGGTCATAGGCTTGGTCAGGATATCAACTACCTTCTTGCTCGTGGCTATGTAATGTAACTTTACAATTTTTCTCTGGAACAAGTCTCGGATCTAGTGGTACCTCATGTCAATATGTTTTGACCTATTGTGAAATGTCGGGTTCTCTGTCAATTTTATGCAACTTTGATTATCAAAGTGAACCACCGTCGTCTCGAGCTTGTCTCCAAACAACCCAGAAACAATTTTTTTCAGCCATACTACTTCCTTTCTAGCATCACTTGTTGCAATGTACTCAACCTCTGTTGTAATCTATGCAATGGATCCCTGCTTCCAGCTTGACCAAGAGATCATAATAGATCCTGAACTGAAGCAGTATTCAGAAGTACTCTTCTGATCCACTGGGCTTCCTTTCCGGTCAACATATGCATACCCATGCAGAAATAAACCACCACTGGATGTATATCTCAGACCATAAGTAATGGTCCCTCTGAGATATCTTAAGATGTGCTTTGTTGCCACCCAGTGTCTCTGTATCGGTTAAGTTATGAACTGACTCATTGCAATCACTGCATACCATATATCTAGCCTAGTGTGGATCATGTACATCAATGATACAATCAACTACCTATACATGGTGAGATCCACCAAATATGAACCTGTATCAGAATCATGTAGCTTCCTCAGGTTGGTAACCATCAGAGTAGACATGGGTTTCTAATCCATCATACCAAACCTATTTAGTACATCCACTGTGTATTTTCCTTATGCCAGAAATATCTCACCCTGTCTTTGCCATACTTCATATCCTAGGAAGTAATGCATCAAACCTAAGTCTTTCATCTCAAATTTCGAGGTTAGCTCCCTCTTACACCAGGCTATTATCCCTTCATCTCATGTAAGAAAGATATCATCAACATATAGGATTAGTATAATGGGTTGGTCACCTCTTACCTTGAAGTATAGATTTGCATCAACATCACTTTTCTGAAAGCCCAGGATTTTAAGAAAGCCATCAATCCTGTCATACCAAACTCTGGGAGCCTTCTTAAGACCATATAAGGAATTCCTTAGCTTTCCATCAATCCTATCATACCAAACTCTGGGGGCCTTCTTAAGACCATACAAGGAATTCCTTAGCTTGCATACATGAGTGCCTTTGTTATGCAGTAAAAAACCATATGGTTGTTCCACAAATACCTCTTGTTCAATCTTTCCATTCAAGAATGTTTTTTTTACATCCATATGATGTAGCTTCCAACCAAGAACGAAAGCTAAAGAAATAATAGTTTGAATGGAGGTATACCTGGCTACAGGGTAAAAAGTCTCTTTGTAGTCGATTCCTTCTTTTTGAGTGAATCCTTTGGCTACAAATATTGCTTTGAAATTTTCCACACTTCGATCAGCTACATGTTTGATCTTATAGATCCATTTGGAATAAACCACTGATTTGTCTTTTGGCCTCGACACAATGTCCCAAACATTGTTCTTTATAATAGACCTGTATTACTCAATCATGACATCCTTCCATACTTGTAATTTATATGCTTCTTCAAATGAAGAATTTTTAGCATCACTAATGATGCTCATCAGTGCAACACAACCTCCAAACCTATGAGGCCTCTTCCTTTCCCTGAAAGTTCCTTTGGGAGAAGTTATCCTTTCTTCTTCCTGCACTATTTATTTAAGCCACCTTGGCTTCCTTTTGGCTGGAGGTTCTTCAAGAGTTATTGCTAACACTTCAACAGGTTCTAGGGGCTCATTACCTGGCTCTTCACGAGGTTCCTCCCTTTGATCATATGACTCTTCATTTTTAGAAGAGGGTGAAGCTGGCTGAACTACTTCTGATTCCTGTTGAAGTTCTCTGGATTTCTTAAATGTGGCTTCCTTATGGAAAGTCACATATTTGCTTACCTCTATTTTCCTCTAACCTAGTACATAAATCTTGTAAGCCTTGATATTCTCATTGTACCCCACAAAAACCCCTTTCTTTCCTGAGGGTTCCATATTTGTCCTCTTTTCCTTAGGGACATGAATATACACAGGACACCCAAATATACTTAGATGCCCTACTTCAGGTTTGATCCCTGAGAAGACCTCTTCAAGAGTCTTGTCCTTCAATATAGCACGTGGACACATGTTCTTAATATACATGGTAGTGGAGGTATCTTCTACCCATAAATAATTTCGAAGATCCCGGTCAAACATCATTGCTTTCGCTGCCTCACAAATAGTTTTGTTTTTCCTTTCAACAACACCATTTTATTGAGGGTTATATGGCATGGTCAATTGTTTCTTGATTCCTGCTGACTTGCAGAAATCCTCAAACTGAAGAGATTCAAACTCTCCTCCATTGTCTTTTCTAAGGATTCTAATGTGTTTCCCTATCTTCTTTTCAATAAAGGATTTATACTCTTTGAATTTATCAAATGTGTCACTTTTAGCTTTAAGAAAATATATCCAACATTTTCTTGAGTAATCATCAATAAAAATGTCATAATACAAAAAACCAATGAGTAAGGGAGATGACATGGGACCACATAAATCAGAATGAACCGGATCTAATATGCCATGATCTATGTTGTCACTACTAGGAAATGATTTCTTTATATTTTTACCTAGCATGCATCCCTTACAAATTTCATTTTTACTAAGAGAAATAGAGGGCATGCCACATACCATGTTCTGTAGATCTGGAAGATATTTGTAATGAAGATGTCCAAGTCTTTTGTGCCACAACTCGCTGGAGCTAGTTGCATCATGAGCCAATGCTTGAACTAATTGTCCTGACATGATTCACAATCCTCCACTACGAGTTCCAATGGGTTCTGATGTACTTAAGTGGCTAAATTTAGCCCATAGTAGTGCCTTCCTGTCCTTGAATATCACCCAAGACCTCTTGTCCTCAAGGGTTACAACTGATAGTAGATTCTTCTTGAGCCCTGGAACATATAATACTTCATCAACATGAAGTCGAGCCCCAGATTCCAATATGAAGGAGATAGAGCCTACTCCCTATATCTTGTAACATTTTTCATCCCTAAGATCAACATGCTCTGCAAAAGATTTTGTCTCGAAATATGAGAGGATCTCCTTGTACCCTTTCATGTGCTTTGATGCACCACTGTCTGCTAACCAAGTTTTTGGCCCCGTGAAAACTAAACTGGAAAAGGCAGAAACCAAGTAATATTATTTTCTATTTTATTTCGCATTAGAAAGACTTTTCTGATTTCTTTTGGATTCATCATCCTCAACAGTTGAGGCATGATGTTTTCCTTTCCTTGGATATTTCTTTCTAAACCAACAATATTTATAAAAATGACCCAACTTATTACAACTAAATAATTTAATCTTAGATGTATCAATATTCTTTTCTTTGAATGTACCTTTGATGTTTGGATTCCTCTGAGAACTTTTCTGGAAAGTGACTTTCTTCTTTCCCTTGAATCTTGATGCTAAATCTAAGTGCTCTTCTTTCGTTGGCTCGCTCCTGGTATATGTGCGACTCTCCTCCTGAAAGCAATCATGCCATAACCTCTTAAACATGGGTTGAATCTCTCTCCCACTTACACTGGATAAGAAGGTCTCCCATGAAGAAGGAAAACTGTAAAAAATGACCTGCACTAAATCATCATCGTCGACTGTCACCCCTGTGACCAAAAGACGATCTCTGATCTGGGCTATCCTGGAACAGAAAGATTCCATTGATTCAACTTTCTCCATCTTCAAATACTTAATCTTGTGTTTAAGTTTCCTCTTCTGACTTGGAGCCTGTTTCTAATATGGATTCACCAAGGTATCCATACAGTCCTTGGCAGTCATTAACGAAGTCACTGTAGGAATTATATTGTCTTTGACTGAGTCAAAGATGATTCGCTTCGCCTTTGCTTGACTCTTCCTGAAGGTCATTCTTCCTGCATTATTCATGCGTTCCTCCACCACTATGGTTACATACTACTCAAGATCATGGTCCTACAAGATATTTGTTATCCAGAGCTTCCACACATTGAAGTTGGTAGGTCCTTCGAGCCTATCCTCGGCCCTGACTGAAATGGAGGATGCCATGGACCTCACACTAGAAACTTAATCAAGATAGCTTGGATATGTGTGTGCCTGTTGCTGCACTTCAACACATTTAACACACCCTAAGCTCTAATACCATGTTAAATTATGAGCTTGATTTCTTATGCAGATTAATTCATTTATTTTCTTCAACACTTTTATTCCAGCTTAATACACTTCAACAATACCAAATCATAACCGAATAGAAATAATTATGTAGATAAGTAAGCATGCACATCAACAACACATATACCCTGGGGAAAAAATGTACAGGGAGAAAAACCTGAGCAAACAATATTCCTTTATTGCATTAATAATGTAAGATCACTTACAAATATTCACCATGAATTTTTTTCTCTTAAAGAGATTTCCAAGATGAGTTTGACCTGAAAAATACCTAAGAGACCTTGTTGAAATACACCTCTGATATGTTGCTTCTATTGTTGATATACAACACTGATATGTTGTGGATATATGCCTCTGATATGAAACTTCTATTGATGATATAAAACACTGATATGCTTCTTTGGTATGATTCCTCTTTATCACTGATATGCTCCTCTATTGCTTCACCTTTAACCTGCATATCAAACTATGTTGAAGAGAGGGGTCGACCTCTGCTTATATAGGCTGAAGAGGAGAAGAGGAGAGGATCGAAATAGTAACTTGTTTGCATGATTTAATCATAACTTAGCTTCATACTTTAGTTCGAAATTAGAACTAGACTTGAGACTGGTATACTCTAGTTCAAAAATAGAACTAGACTTGAGACTCCAGTTACAACTCAGCATTACACTTTAGTTCAAAAATATAACTAGAATTGAGACTGGTATACTTTAGTTCGAAAATAGAACTAGACTTGAGACTTCAGTTACAACTCAACATTACACTTTAGTTCGAAAATATAACTAGACTTAAGACTTCAGTTGCAACTCAACATTACACTTTAGTTCGAAAATAGAACTAAACTTAAGACTTCAGTTACAACTTAGCATTACACTTTAGTTCTAAAATAGAACTAGACTTAAGACTTAAGTTACAACTCAGCATTGCACTTTAGTTCTAAAATAGAACTAGACTTAAGACTTCAGTTACAACTTGACTCTTTACAAGGCAATTCAAAATTCTCTTCATGGTGGATAATGTTACATGTGCCAATGCACTAGATCAATACATTATATCATTTGAAATATTAGGAATATCATTTGTTTCTAGCTCATAGGAATTTTATATTCAACCTAACTTTTTCTAGATGCCTTGACTTTTGCTCATGGCTCACAAGGCTTGATTAGGCTCATAGAGGTTGTACGTTCCCCCTAAATTTTGTACTAGTCTGTCTATGCTCACAGAGGTTGTACATTCCCCCTGACTTTTGCACTAGACTGTCTTTGCTCACAGAGGTTGTAGGTTCCCCCTAAATTTTTCATTAGACTCACATAGCATCTTGTTCATCCTGACTTTTTGTTTGACTCACAGAGGTTGTACATTCCCCTGGCTTTTGTCAATACCTCACAAGACTGGTTGATTCTCCAAATCTCTCTGGATATCCTTAGGGTGGCCCATATGGCCTCTCATTGGAGAATGAATGTCGATGCTACCAAATTTAACAGATGGAATGTATTCATCTTCCTTCATTTTCAACTGCTCAAATCGACCTCTATAAGTTTGAAGTTTTGTTTCCTTGAATTTCTCATCTCCTTCATAAACATTTTTAAGTTTGCCCCAAATCTCCTTTGCAGAATCACAATGCATGACCTTTACATATACTATATCAACCAGACCATTCATGATAACATTTTTGGCCCTCCAGTTTGAGCGGGGGGGGTGGGTGAATCAATATGATCACTTTTACCACTTTTAACCACAATATGTATGTCAACTTTATCAACATTATATCATCAATACATCATCAGTATATCATGAGCATATAAACATAAGCAACATCACATCAAGCACACATTACACTAGAACTTACATGGAAATAGAAATGGGAGAAAACCACATAATGATTTCTTATATATATATCAAGAATGCATTCATAGGAAGAAACAATTTCCAAATTCTTCGGCACCAACTAGAAGGAGGCACCAAACCCCCGATTTACAAGAACCAACTTGAAGGAAGCTACAACTCTCTGAATTCGATGGCTCCAACCAAAAGGAGGCTACAACCCTCTGATTCTCAGGTTCCAACTTGAAGGAAGATCTAGCTCCTTGTGTTATCCAGCACCAACCAGAAGAAGGATACAACCCATTTTCCTTGCCCCATCCTACTGCCCTGAAATATAAGTGTATACCAAATTGTCACTACCATAATAATCACCACTATCATTTCCAATTTCAATGTCATTTCCACTATCACATCAACATGTCATTGTATCCAACCTATCACTATCACCAACTTGTAACTATCACTATCACATCAACCTGTCATCACCATTGATACTAAACAACAACAAAACTAGATCCATAGTCACCAAGAACACCTCTCAACCAAATGCTCAACATCACCAATAGATGCCTCTACCAAGAATGTACCAAGATCACCAACATACCATCATAAGGTATGTGTCTCAACCATGTACCAAACCTGTACCATGAATCAACCATGTACCATAACCTGTACCATACCAAACATCAACCATGTACCCCAACCATGCACCAACACCTGTATCAAATCATGCATCCATCATGTATCTCACCATGCATCAATGTCTCCAGTGAAGGCCTCATACATATAAAAAAAATGTATCTCAAACAATGTTCTCAATATCCAAGATTTTTCTCAAACCATGTGCCTCAACCATATACCATATCACTCATGATATGTCTCAATAATTCCATAAAAAATGTACCATAATATATCATCAATGAAGTGCCTCAACAAATTACCAAACAAACAAGACCATATACCAAGTATATTCCTCAACCATTCACCTAAGATGTCCCTCAAGCATGTGTGAATGCCTCAACAATATACCAAAGACTCGCCTCAAGCACGCACCATAACATCATTAAAATGTAACCCTCAAAACATGCATATAAACATACCTATAATTATGTAAAATACTTGGTGTATGTGATCAAAGACCTGCAGATCTTCCTCAACTTTAGGAACACTAGAATAACATCTTCATCAAACTTTACCTTAGTCTCACGGGACTAGTTTTTGGATTAGTCACAAACCCTAACTTTCAACAAGCATAACCCTGTACTTGTAATAAATAAGGTCTGAAACTTGTACCCAATATTCTTCAATATGTTCTATACAATTCCTCCAAGTTTCACTTCTTGGAACATCCCATAAAAAGGATTTATAATAAACATGGCAGAACTTTCTGAATTTTGGATTATCCTAGATAGCGCACTTGTAGAGAATTCCACACATGGAATATTTGATATATGGATCTGAAAATGTCACAAAACATACTACATAATGTAATATGTCCAATTTATTTTGTATCACTTAATTTGGATCCTCTATGAATAAGTTATGATTGTTTTACCTAGAACACCTGTTTGAGACTAGTTTCAGGACTAGCCAAAAACCCTATTTTCCACTGAGTATATCTCCGAAAATACAATGAACCAGAAGTTGAAATTTCTACCAAGGGTACCTTGATATGTCTTCTCAGTTTTCTCCAAGTGTATATTTATGAATTGTTCTAGAAACAATTTTTTAGAAAAAATGGTATGATGACCTGTAAATAACATACCTTAGAACGCATCCTCACAAGACTTCATCCTCCCTTGGAATTTCTCCCTTATTTACTTCATATTCCCTCTGGAATTTTTCTCAGATCTCCTTAGTTACCTCATATAAGAATTCATTACTCATGTATAATATATTCAATATAATATGTGTGTAATGTGCTTATGAGTGACTTCTTGAGGTGTATATATACCTTTTCTAGGTAACCTCTTTCCTTAAATTTAGGGCTTCTTGAACTTTCTTTTTACAACCAATTTACCCTTTCATTAATTACTTGCAATCAATTAGGGTATTCTTAACCCATATTTTGGGCTTCCATAGGGACTTCTTCACCCATCTTTGGGGCTTCCAACTTCATGACCTCATAACTCTTCAACTGTGAGGAACTACGTGACATTCCACCTACCGTTGGAAACAAAATGATGAGGAATATCCATATATTAGTGTTTTATCTGCATTTATAATGTCCTTCATGTCCTTATTCCTAAAAAAAATTAGGTCTCATGACCATACCTCTGGGGCTTCATGTAGACTTCATCAAATTCACCCATCACATCTGTTGACATCAACCACTCCATCAATGAAAACTAAATCACCATCAATATCAACCACATCTCTAGGGATTCTAGACTTCTCGAAGGGTTGACATCAATATCAAAGGGTTGAAATCAATGACAACCAACTATATAAACAAATTGTCCAACAATTAAGATACCATTTAAATTATTTAATTGTGGAAAAATATGAAATTTTGTTGCTAAGTGTCCATATGTGGAAAATGAAAGTAGTGATGATGAAGAAGACTATAACTGTAAAATTCCCCAACTTAACTAAGGAACATTACATGTAGAAATGCTCATATAATTAAAAAATTCTGCTAACCAATCTTGTAGCTTACCAACTATATGAAAACATATAGTTTTAACCATGTGATGATACCATGAACTAGATGCATCTACAACATTCTAAAATAATCATAAAATATAACTATAAACTCAAATATAATAGTATATAAATCATTCTCAAATAAAGAGATAATACACATCAATTAAACTCATAATGCAACAAAGAAACAAGATAAAACACTTATGTTTTAAAATAGTTGTGCAACCAGTTGCTTGGGACAAACATTCCACCCAACCATATACTTGTTGCTCTAAATATCAATATCAATATCAATATCTTTCCCAATATTATTGTACTCAACCCCATGCTCCCAATAACTGTGGGATGTGACTTCTCATACCCACCCTCTTACATATATTCAATGGTTATCTTTGGGAACACTCAACCACAAAATATAAGGTTCACTCAAAATATTAAAATCAAGAAAACGATATGTGAATGAAACTAATGAATAAAACCCCCATTCTAGACCCCTCCTCTCTTGTGGATTAATCATCCCCCCCAAGCTCTTTCCATGTCCCCTAGTAGTTGGCATCACATTTTATTTATTAAAATTTAGAAACACAATTCACATATACATCGCTTGGTCACAACCATACATTATATCTACATTAATAATTAATTAAATTGGGGATTATAGCGGGGATGTTACATCCCCCCTCCCCTACAATTGTTCACGTTCCTCAATGCACAACACTATATCAATACACATGTACAAATTTACATCATAAGACTTAAAAAAATAAAAATTCTACAATTTCACATCTCCAGCAACAGTTCTAATGACAATGTCTTATTCCTCTCAACCCATTGACTCAAGGAATGTACCTCCTTCAATGTTCTCATTCCATTGGGATACACCATTCTTTTATCAGTCCCCCCAACATAGGTTGGATAGGACTTAGAGATGTGGTTCCAGAACTCTAGCTACTCAAAATGGAGTCTTGCATTCTTATATTCCTTTTTCTTCAAAAATTACTAACATTTGTGGGTATTCCTCTTGCATAGTTTCTTCATGATCCTATGTAGCATATTCAAGAATGTGACAGGTCCATTGAATCTTTACTATCCATATGGAATTTTTCATGGGAAATTTGAATTTATGGTCAAGGATGTGTACTAGTTCCACCTAGAAATCCCCTTTGTGTTCTGCCTGGATCAAAATCTAATCAATTATGTGGTTAGGGTCAGGCACATATTTCTTTAATAATGAGACTTGAAATGCATTATGCATTGTCATGGATGCAACCAATTCTATCATATATGCAACTAAACCTATCTTCTCTAAGATTTAAAAAGGACCATAATATCTTGCTGCCAACTTTTGTAATCTTCCTAATCTTAGTGAACTTCTATTCTCTTTCACTTTGAAAAATACATGTTCACACACTTTAAAATATCTGAAAACTTTGTTCTTGTCTACATAAAATTTATTCCTATCTTGGGAAGCCTTTAAATTCTTCTTTATTTTTGTCATCTGCTCTTCCATTTCCTTCAACAAATCTTGCTCGATAACCGCTCTATCTATTGGGTTATCCCAGCTCACTGGTGTGTTACACTTCATGTCATACAATGCTTCGAATGGGCTCATTTTTAATGATATTCCATAATTCTCTTTGCAAGCTTCTCATAGTTACATGATCCTCCTTTCCTCCTCTTCCATTAGACTTTGTCTCAACATTTCCCATGATGATATGTAGGCCTATGAAATCCTCTTCATGGTTGTAATATCCCCAGTCATATTCCATAATTCCAGTCCTAATATAAGAACCAAAGTTGTTTTCCTCTACCACTAATTTTGCAAGAAATATGCATGTAATAATTATTGTTAGCACATGCATACTATAAAAAAATTCATTAATTAGAATACATGTTATCATTCATCTCAATTTACAAAGAACAATAAGTCAAAATGTGATTCCATAGACACGTTCCTCTCTAAACCAACTCTCCAAAAACTGTATGCATGCCTCATTCTGAGTTGATCTGAAAAGATATTTAAATGACAATGGTTGAGTTATTATGCATGAGTTATTTTACCATTTAGGAAACTAATGAAAGAGGAAGAAGGAAAGAGGAAACATAGAAGCCATTAAGAAATATTCATATCTGAACATAAGCATGAATAACAACAAACCATAACAAGAGAAGTTGATAACGGAGTTCGACAATCTCATCTACGTCTCTGGGCCTTTGTCTCAGTGGGTGAGGCTTTCTTATTTCTGTTCAAAGCTTTAAACATACATCATAACAGTGTCTAAAGGATTACAAAATGATATGGTCTTTTTCTACTAGATCTCTAGAACCCAACAAAACTGACAGCACTGAAATCAGATGAACAAAGCTCCCATAAATGGCCCGCAAAGGTGCTCTCCTCAATGGCTTCCCTGCATAAAAATGGCTTTGGATTGGTAAATATTCAGCATGTACATGTTATGAACCCCCTCCTTGGATTCAAGAACCTCTTTTTTATATAGGCCTAAATGTTTTAACAATCTCCCAACTTCTCCCCAAGATTTGGCCTAAAAAAGGGCCCAAGATCCTCCAAAAATGACCAAAATCCCCTCAAACTACTGAGAAAATCATTAAAAAATATTTATTATAAATTAATAAACCCACTTTTTCAATTAATCAGGGTGTAACCCCCTTTTTTAGGGCTCCTGGTCACCTACGTGCATCCAAGTGTCCAAGGGCTAGGTTGTTGGTGCGTTGGCTCCTTGGATTTCTGCTCCTGGTCCTGTGTTATGGCACATGTGGCCAAGCGTTATGATTCCATGCACTCTAATCCTAGATATCCCCCTAACGTTTAGCCATTGGTTACGCCCCCGAGTCAGCAGGATAGCCCGACCGATTGGGGATAACCCCTAATTGTCCACACTATTGATATATATGTCGGGTCATATGGTGGAAAGGTGCCGAAAACTGGGGGATATTGCCACACTCCGCGCCCGAATATACATTTGGTAGGGTCACATGGAAATTGAATCGGGGCTAGAGCTAGGCCCCATCCCTTACTAGGTTGACTATACAACATATATCAACATAAATAAATTTTTTGTGCTATATCGTTAAGCACCACTAGGTAGGCGGGCTGGTAGCCTAGCCTACGCGAAGTCTTGGCCACCCATAGAGGTCATGGGTTCGACCCCCATGGACCCTCAACAAAAGTTTTCCAACCAATAACCAATAAAGGGGTGCCATGTGGAAACATAGGACTGGACCACGTGGCACCTTCACATTCATCCACAAACCAGCCACGTGTTAAGATACCATTCGGCCATGTCAACAAACACTGCCCAGTCAACACACTTGCCACGTGTCACCCTTGCAGTGGTGCCACATGTCACACTTTGACTGGTCCACCTATACCTACCCACATCAGCACCAATGTACCCTTCCACATCAGTTGTATGACCATACAAATTGTACAATGAGTTGCCACGACAACACTGTACGGACTGTACATTCAACATATTTGTTTGCCAGTTTGGCGAAACAAACAGATCACGATATATTGGTCATACAACGTTTGTTTAAGCCCATTCAAGTTGTGTTGGCTTCGTATCAATGCAGCCTACACACATGTCCGTTTTGAAGCCATTCTGAGCACTTTGATGTTTAGGCCTTCCTAGACCCATTTTTGGTCCTGAGATCCAATTCTGGATCACACCTCCCCACTAAAGACCTTTTGGTCCTCCAAAAGGTTATTGACCAGTCATCAAGTGTGGGATAGGCCACCTGAATTGTTCTTTGTCTTTAAACTCTATCCTGTGCACCTGTCTCATCAAGATCAACTGTAAAACAATCATGATAACTGACAACATATTGTTAGCCATTTGTACTTTGTCACATCTTACAGAAGCCACTCTCATCCATGTTGAAAACATTACTAATGATAACATCAGAAATATGACTGCAAATGAGCTAATATGTTTGTAATACTTGCATGACATTAGCTTATCTTGAAGCAAAGTGTGATTGATCTTCCATTCCACAATCATCTCTTGTTCTTGCTTAAGATTGATTACTTGATTTGAAACAATTATAGGTGTGTTGCTTACATGATATTCCTTTCTTAATTGTTCCATTGTTTGAAGAGATTTATTTTCCTTTAAATGATAAGCATGAACCACATATTCTTTTCCTTCTTTGATTAAATGATATTGATTATGTTCCATGTAGAAGATTGCTTTGCGATCATACAAGTAAGGAATGTCTAATACCATTCCACATTCATTGAGTGGCACCACATCACATGTTACCTCGTCCACAAAATTAGATGAAATTGCAAACTTTAATGTGCATTGCTTTGTTATGTGCAATTGATGATTGTTGCTTATCCATTTAAGTGTGTAAGTCTTATGATGTATTTGAGTGTTTAATCCCAATTTTTTAACAAATTCTTCTGAAATCAAGTTAGATTGAGATCTACTATCTATCAATGTGTCGACCTTAGTATGCCTCATTATGACCCTTATGTGAAACAATTTACTTCTAGAATAAATTCCATCACCAATTTTACCTGTCAAGCCAAACAATGAGACTTTATATTCATCATCTGAATCCGATCCCAAGTCCATTGGTTGTGCTGCTGCTACAACTGTTTACCTCCCTTTCCGTTCTTTGAACCACTTTGGTCTCTTTTCAGGATGCAATTTCCAACAATGGTCCTCATCATGCCCCTCTTTCTTGCAATGCTTGCAAGAGGGATTCTCTTCCTTTCTTGCCATTGAATTTGCCTTTTTTGCATTCCAATTCCTTTTGTCCTCTTTCCTTGAAGATGATTCCCCTGATACACCAACCCTTGTTTTCCCTTCTTCGATGTATGCCGCTTGAACATAAACCTCATCACGATTAGTAGTTCCAAACATAAATACAGTGTTACGAATATGTGCAGGTAAAACTCCTATATACTTTATAAGACGTCCTTGGGTATGTAAAGGAATATCTAACATCAATGCCATTTTACGAAATCCATCTGTGTATTCTTGCACTGTTTTTCCTTTTCTTAGTTAAAGAGCTTGCCATTCAATTAAATATTTATCTTTATAACCCAAATGATAGAATTTCTTTCTAAGTGAAGATAACAAAAACTTTCCATGATGGAAATACATTACCCACTTGTTTCATGCCATTTTGCAACTTGCTTTGCCACCAGATGAGTGTTGTGTTTGCAATTCTAAGCGATGCCAACTTGATTTGAGTTGCCTCATCCTTGATTTGTTGCACACTGCAATAAACCTCCATCTGTTTGACTCATTTATCAAGTCTCTCTGCATTGACTTCACTATCATACATGGGTAATTCAAATTTTACATCAAGCTTAAGTAAAGGCATTTATTTCTTATGTTTATGGACATGTTTTCTTGTAGTGGATTTAGAACTTGCACTTGAATAAGAAGAAGATGATGATGGAGAAGAAGGAGGCGAAGGATGAATTTGAGGAGGATCCTCTCCTTCTTCACTTTTTCCCTTTTAATATTCACCTAGATTTGGTCTCTTCCGTTCCAAGTAATCATCATACAAAACCTTCATCATATTCGACATGGCAAATAAAGTTTTTCGAAACTCTTTCTCATCATGAGAAATTCCCTCTTCTGATGCCATCTTCTCACCGTGAGAAGTTATCTTTCTCAATCCAATCAATGGATTCTCTTCAATAAGATCACCTTCACCACGACTTAGATTTTCCCTGGTAATCATGCAAACTCAAAAACCAAACGTCAACTAGCTCTGATACCACTTGATCCGAAAAGATCTTTTAAACGACAATGGTTGAGTTATTATGCATGAGTAATTTTACCATTTAGGAAACAAATTAAAGAGGAAACATAGAATCCATTAATCCATATTCAGATCTGAACATAAGCATGAAGAACAACAAACCATAACAAGAGAAGTTGATAATGGAGTTAAACAATCTTGTCTACGTCTCCGGGCCTTTGTCTCAGTGGGTGGGGATTTCTTATTTATGTTCAAAGATTTAAAAGTACATCATAATAGTGTTGAACGGATTACAAAGTGATCTGGTCTTTTTCTACCAGATCTCTAGAACCCAAAAAAACTGACGGCACTAAAATCAGATGAACGAAGCTCCCAGAAATGGCCCCAAAAGTGCTCTCCTCAATGGTTTCCCTGCATAAAAATGGATTTGGCTTGGAAAATATTTAGCATGTACCTATTTTGAACCCCCTCCTTGGCTTCAAGAATCTCTAGTTTATATAGGCCTAAATTTGGTAACAACCTCCCAACTTCTCCCCAATTTTTGGCCTCAAAAAGGGCCCAAGATCCTCCAAAAGTGACCAAAATCCCCTCAAATTGCTGAGAAAATCATTAAAAAATATTTTTTATAAAGTAATAAACCTACTTTTGCAATTAATCAGGGCGCAACCCCCTTTTTTAGGGTTCCTAGTCACCTGAGCGCATCCAAGTGTCCAAGGGATAGGCTGCTGGTGCGTTGGCCCCCTGGATGTCTGCTTTTGGTCCTGTGCTATGGCGTATGTGGCTAAGCGTTATGCTTCCACGTGCTCTAATATTGGATAGCCCCCCAACGTTTAGCCATTGGTTACGCCCCATGTTCGGAAAGCTAGCCCGAGCGACTGGGGCTAATCCCTAACTATCCGCGCTATCGATATATATGTCGGGTCATATGGTGGAAAGGTGTCGAAAACCGGGGGCTATTTCCACACTCCACGTGTGAATATACATTTGGTAGGTTCGCATGGAAATTTCATCGGGGTTGGAGCTAGGCCCCAAACCTTACTCCACTGACTATACAACATATATAAACATAAATAAATGTTTTGCATTATATGGTTAAGCACCACTAGGTAAGCGAGTTGGTATCCCAACCTATGTGAAGTCTTGGCCTCCCATAGAGGTCATGGGTTCGACCCCCATGGACCCCCAACAAACGTTTTCCAACCAATAACCAATAAAGGGGTTCAATGTGGCAGCCCAGGACTGGGCCACGTGGCACCTTCACATTCATCCACAAACCAACCACGTGTCAAGATACCATTCGACAACATTTGCAAACACTTCCCAGTCAACACACTTGCCATGTCATCACACTGTACCTACCACTGTACCTTGCCACATCAACCTATGCCATGTGTCACCCTTGCAGTGGTGCCACATGTCACACTTTGACTGATCCACTTGTACCTATCCACATCAATGCCAATGTACCTTTCCATGTCAATTGTATGATCGTATGACATGTACAGTCATCTGCCACATCAACACTATACAGATTATACAATTAACATCTTTTTTTGCATGTTTGACGAAACGAACATATTGTGATATCTTGGTCATATGGCATCTGTTTCAGCTTGTTCAAGTTGCATTGGGTTCATATCGAGAAGGCCTACGCACATGCCCATTTTGAATCCATTATGATAACTTTGATTTTTAGGCCTTCCTGGACCCATTTTTGTCCCGAGATCCAATTTTGGATCATGAGTTCTAAGAAAAAATTTAGAACATTCACAAGATACAATATCCACTCATTGCTCTATTTTCACTATAGAAAAATTGATTTATTATTCTCTAAGAATAAATATAATTCACAATTAAAAATTCTGGGTGGATATTTGTCTTCTCCTCCTTAATAAATTTCTAATGACTATTCATTTTCTAAAATCCAAGCTTCGAGTTGAAAGTTATGGTTCAAGGAAGTTTAGACTATTTTCCCCATTTTTAACCCTATATTCTACAAATGTCTTTTGTCTCTTCCTGTAACTTTTCATACATGCATATCCTAATTATGGCACCATTTCTATCTTCTATGGTCCATGATCTTTCCCTAGCTTCGGAGAAAGATGTTATGTCCTCGGGAAGCAAATTGGTACTGAAAATATACCTTGTATTGTTTCAACTGTAACTTTCTCATACGAACTCTATTTTGTGTCTAGGATATATAGTTAGAAAGATATCAATGAGAAGTTTCATTAAACCACAAATTTTATTTGTTCCATAGATACACAAATTTTTCATGTTTTTAACTACCTGAAAACACTATTTAGGACCTCAAATTCCCTTGCAAGTTGATGACCTTAAAAATATTAAAATTTTGTAGGAAATTGACTATTTTACTATTATAACCGTATTTTAATTGAATCCATCCATCTCAAAATTAGGATTAATTGCAGTCACGGATCCACTAAGATTTCCCATGCCCACAGATGAATCTCCACCACTGATCGCCCAAGTCGAACCAATTTGGACTGTTGATATGAGCTCCATTAACGATCGACAATTTCCTTTAGATGAACAAAACACCTTCTCAATTTCATTAAACTGACCATTGGCCATCACTGATTTCTTTTGACAACCAATTTTTCAAGTCATCGTGAAATTGACCAACTCGACCATCGACCATCAACCCTTCCTATTGGCATACAAAAACACTTCACCAATTCCCCTGACCCGATGACACCTAGATTCTTAATTGGTGTGAAAAATCATAATCCTCTTTTTTTTATTGGCGATAGACAACTTCTCTTGGATGAACAAAACACCTCGCCAATTTCTCCAACACTACCACCAACCATTGGCTATTTCCTTTGGGACAAGTGAAATCCTTTACCAATTCAACCAACCTGACCACTAACCATCAACCCATTTTCTCTTTTCCAAGTTGAAATACTTTGTCAATCTCACCAATCCAACCATCAACCATCGATGATTTCTCTTGGAAAACCAATTTTTATCAAAAAAAAAATTGAATTCTGATACTTCGCAAATTTTCAACTAAAATTAGGATGCATCTAGGCCATTGATTTTCTAGTCAAAATGATCTTGATTGTCGATCCTTTAAATTTTTCCAATATCAAAAGATGAGTCCTAGCCATCGATTTGCTTCGCTTTCCAAACCACTGAAAATGAATCCAAAATGTTGATCTGCTTCACTTTCCAAATACTCAAAAATGAATACAGACCTTCGATCTACTTCACTTTCCAAACTCTTGAAAATGAATCTAGACCATTGATTTTCTTCAATTTCCAAACCACCGAAGATGAATCTAGACTGTCAATTCTCTAATTTCACCAATTGCGAAAATGAATCATCACCACCGATCTTCTCACTTCACAGTCGCCATGAAAACATGAATTCAACTTGCCAATCAATTTTTTAACCCCACTACTTGTAGATCGATTCCAGTGTTCATATATTTGATGGTTTTGAGGGAAAAAACTTCAAGTTTTATCATAAATCTATCGATTTCACTTCAGTTTCATAAATTTTCCCAAATCCATCATAGAAAAAAATATGTAGTATTGAATTTTACCCAGTTCATGTTGGTTCTTGGCCCATATGCGTCCAATGTTTGAACCACAATCTCTTATATCAATATATAATGTTCCCCAACATAGAAACAAGATTAAAAAATTATCATTTGAAATAGTTGTGCAATAATACGCTTGGGATAGACCTTCCACCCAACCATAGACTTGTTGTTCCAAATATCAACAACAATAGTTGTTCCCTTAAAAGTATTAATCCATTTCAATAAAAAATTATATCATGGAATCAAAGCCTAAGAATCAAGACCTAGTGGAGATGCAAGCCTAATCATCCAATGGTTGCAAGTGAGCCTGATCTATGGTGGGTAGTTGACATCACATCGTGAAAGTTCACAAGAGATAACAAACATAAGGGATGAGATGACAATTTTAAAAGCCACATGTTGAGAATTGAGTGGCTTCGCCTGACATGAGCATGGAGGGATAAACCACTCCTCTTTGGTCGCGACAATGGTATCTTGAATTTTTATAACTTTCTATTGACCCACTTAGAACACACATGTCCACCCACTTAGCTACATCTAGGGCTAGCACAAAATTCCACTTGGGACACCTAGGAAGTTCAATGACAACATAGTGTGCCAACATGTCACCCGTTAGATCTAGTTTGAAACTACCACCTATATAGAGGGGGGACCACTGAGGATTCTAATCACCATATCAAAATCAATCACACGTAAGTTGATCTCAAAGACACATAAGCAATGACATGGCCCAATATGAAGCTTCCATGTGTCCATGGGATCATGACGTTGTCAGCATGACATCACTTAAAATGTTTGTGCATCCTCCCAAACTTTCAAAGGAACTCAATTGCTAGGAGGATGTCACACGTTCATAAAAATGCACACAGAAGAAATATTTCAAACAAGTGAAGGATATAATGACACCATGCCAAATAAATAAGAGATAATACAACATATAATGAGACATTTAGCCTCACATATGGGTCCTTTAACCAATCATCATATGGTTACCTACAATTGATAAAGAAAAATAATAATTTCCCATACATGCACACCCACGTGAGTCTTAGATATTCAAGTATCGCATTGCGTGTAGCGAATCACTTTGCCCCATTATCTATCTCCACAAATATGTGTCGATCTCTTATAAGAGAAATCAAAAGGATCAAAATAGACCAATTTGTGAGTAATTTATCTTATAAAAGTAAGTTACTCAGATTCTAGGTGTCATAGAAGATGGCCCACCTGTATAGTTTCTCCCCTCAGGAGAGAGATATCAACAATCATGGATATAGAAGTTTGGTGAGTGTGTTCTGTAGTTCATGTGTTAAGAACCAAATACCTTAATACAAAATATCACAATAGATTCAAAGATATCTGAATACAATCACCACACAAGATATATGACACCATATAGAAAACCACAACTTTATTATATCAAACCCTTGAGGTAGGGAAACACCATACAATGGCTCCTATAATGGAAGGGATCCTCTCCTGTTCACTTGCCTCTTCAAGGGGGCATCCTCCTATTGAGCTACCGCTCCAAATACAATACTTCTCTTCATGTCTCCTTACATTGCTTGAACCTCTTTATATAGTGCTACCATCACCTAAGAACATTCTAGAGGAGGAATCTTCTAGAAGTAGAACCTTCTAAGAAGTTCTCTTACATTTATTATATCTAATTACCCATTTATTATATCTAACTACCATAGTGGGCCTTATTTAATA
>ML800074.1:417259-428138 GCA_009831015.1 Picea engelmannii
CCCCCCCCCCCCCCCCACTACCTCTCTAGATACCTTACATTCCATCCCCCTTATGAAAGCGTTGTCCTCAATGCTTGATGTACAACCATATACCAGGGTCCCATGGATAATTGTGGACCATAATGTTGAAGAAGACTGAAGAACCAAGTTCCCATGTAGAAAGGAAAGCCACCATGCTGAATTAGTCCAACCACCATTGTAAGCCCAGGTCCCATGTCCAAGTGCTCATGTGAACTCCCCGTGAAATATTTTGGAACCCAATAACCAACTCTAAATGATGCTCCAAAGACTGACACCTATCATGTGGATCCAAATAAGAAGATCCATCCACACAGTGGAAAAGGGTCATAGCAGAATCTGAAAGGAATAATACTACTGTAGAATATGCAGGATGGACACTGGTAATAATCATTGGCTCTCGATTTGTCACATTGACGCTCTCTACAAAAGGTGGATTAGAGTTATCAAATAAAATATGAAAGTGGTTGTCATCCCAAAAATGACAACTATCCATATACTAATCATCACAATCGGCCTCAAAATAATACCAAGCATATATTTCTTGATTATATTCATCCCTGAGGCCCTCCATAAGAAATATCTCTTGCATGTTATTCAATGAATATTGAATACTACAAAAACTATCATTGAGTCTGTCTGTGAGGTCGTCTGTGAGGACATGTACAAATGCATCCAATCTGTCATCCAATGTGTGAAACAATTGAGCTTTGAATGATTCAAGAATTTCTTTCAGGGTTTGACAGGAAATAGTCATCTAATCACCCTATGAACTCTTCAGTCCTGTAGCCGTCACGAAAAAACCCAAAAGATAGACCCAATAAGTTTCGACAGAAAATCACAGGTTTTTCTGGAAAAACCCTAAAAACCTGTTGAAGTTAAAATGCTCATAACTTCACTTCTCGGACTCCATTTTGGCTGATTTGTTTTTTGAAATTGGGTGAAATTGTGAGAGGAACTCATATCTGTAATTTATTTGTGCAAATTCACCCTCCAACTTCTACAAAAATAAAATAAAAAATCGCGTCGTCGTCCACTGAAAAAAACCCTGAAAATTTGCAAATTTTAAAACTTCAATATCTTGACTTCCCGGACTCCGTTTCGGACGATTTGTTTTTTTAACTTGGGTGTTTTTCTGAGAGGAACTCAGATATACAACCATTTTCTACAAATTTTTCATAGAAATATACTGAAAACTTCTAGAATGTCGCGACCCTCTTTTTTCTTTTTCGAAAAAAAAATCCGCAAAAATAAAAAATGTTTGCCCACAATGTCTGCCCAAGGAAAGTGCTTTGATGCCACTTGTTAACCTGAATAGATCTACCAATATAATCACCACAAATACTAAATACACAATAGATCCAGAAAACAAGATATAAGAATGTCACGACCCTCTTTTTTCTTTTCCGAAAACAAAATCCACAAAAATAAAAAATGTTTGCCCACAATGTTTGCCCAAGGAAAGTGCTCTGAAACCACTTGATAAGAACCTGAATACTGAATACAAAATATCACAATAGATACAAAAATAAATATAGAAGAAACCACACTTTATTAGAAGAAAACCCTTGAGGTAGGGCAACACCATACAATGGATCCTAATATGGAAGGGATCCTCTCCTGTTCACTTGCCTCTTCGAGGGGGCATCCTCCTATTGAGCTACCGCTCCAAATACAATATTTCTCTTCATGTCTCATTACATTGTTTGAACCCCTTTATATAGTTCTATCATCTCCTAAGAACATTCTAGAGGATGAATCTTCTAGAAGTAGAACCTTCTAAGAAGCCCTCTTACATTAATTATATATAATTACCCATTTATTATATTTAACTACCATAGTGGGTCTTATTTAATAATATAGTGGACCTAGTCCACCTTACATTGAATGAACTCCACTATTATCACTATGGGCCCTCTGGCCCCCCCCACTACCTCTCTAGCTACCTTACATTCTATCCCCCTTATGAAAGTGTTGTCCTCAACGCCTGATGTACAACCATATACCAGGGTCCCATGGATAATTGTGGACCATAATGTTGAAGAAGACTGAAGAATCAAGGTCCCATGTAGAAAGGAAATCCACCATGTTGAAGTAGTCCAACGACCATTGTAAGCCCGGGTCCCATGTCCAAGTGCTCATGTGAACTCCCCATGGAATATTTTGGAACCCAATAACCAACTCCAAATGATGCCTCAAAGATTGACACCTATCATGTGGATCCAAATAAGAAGATCCATCCACATAGTGGAAAATGGTCGTAGCAGAATCTGGAATGAATAATACCACTATAGAATATGTAGACTGAACATTGGCAACTAGCTCCTGATGTGGGACATTGATGTTCTCTACAGAAGGTGGAGTAGAGTCATCAAATAAAATATGAAAGTGGTTGTCATCTCAGAAATGGCAACTATCCATATACCAATCATCACAATCTGCCTCAAAATCATATCAAGCATATATTTCTTGATTATATTCATTCCTGAGGCCATCCATAAGAAATCTCTCCTGCATGTTATTCAATGAATCTTGAATACTACGAAAACTATCATTGAGGCCATCTGTGAGGCTGTATGTGAGGCCATGTACAAATGCATCCAATCTGTCATCCAATCTTTGAAACAATTGGAATTTGAATGATTCAAGAATTTCTTTCAGGTTTTGAGAAGAAATAGCCATCTGAGCATCCTATGAACTCACCCAATAAGTTATGATAGAAAATTGTGGTTTTTTCTGGAAAAACCCTAAAAAATTGTTGAAGTTAAAATGCTCATAACTTCACTTCTCGAACTCCGTTTTGGCTGATTGTTTTTTTGAAATTAGGTGAAATTGTAAGAGGAAATCATATCTGTAATTTATTTGGGCAAATTCGGCCTCCATATGCTACAGAAATAAAAAAATTATCGCCGTCGTCGGCGAAAAAATCTTGAAAATTTGCAGATTTAAAAACTTCAATATATTGACTTCCCGGACTCCGTTTCAGACGATTTTTTTTTTCAAATTGGGTGTTTTTCTGAGAGGAACTCAAATATACAACCCTTTTCTACAAATTTTTACATAAATATAATTAAAACTTTGAGAATGTCGCAGGCCCTCTTTTTTCTGCTTCGAAAAAAAAATCTGCAAAAATAAAAAATATTTGCCCACAATGTCTGCCCAAGGAAAGTGCTATGATACCACTTGTTAAGAAACAAATACCTGAATACAAAATATCACAATAGATTCAAAGATATATGAATACAATCACCACACAAGATATATGACACCATATAGAAAACCACAACTTTATTATATCAAACCCTTGAGGTAGGGCAACACCATACAATGGATCCTATAATGGAAGGGATCCTCTCCTGTTCACTTGCCTCTTCGAGGGGGCATCCTCCTATTGAGATACCGCTTCAAATACAATACTTCTCTTCATTTCTCCTTACATTTCTTGAACCTCTTTATATAATGCTACCATCACCTAAGAACATTTTAGAGGAGGAATCTTCTAGAAGTAGAACCTTCTAAGAAGTCCTCTTACATTTATTATATCTAATTACCCATTTATTATATCTAACTACCATAGTGGGCCTTATTTAATAATATAGTGGACCTAGTCCACCTTTCATTGAATGACCTCCACTATTATCACTATGGGCCCTCTGGGCCCCCCCACTACCTCTCTAGCTACCTTACATCATGAAGGAAATACTTTTCATAACTGGTATCATTATCTCATATTTCAGAGTAGAGAGAAATTTGAGAATCTACCCTAAGATACAGTTGTAACAATTGACAAGCTTGACACAGAAGCTCAAGGTAGAACATTTGAGGAGTCGGTCAATGTAAATCTACATTAAAGAGTGGTGGTGGCTGAGAGGGAACATATAGACCCCTTTCAGCTAGCCATGGACCTCAACTATTAAAGGGTTGAACACATCTAACGCAACAACCAACGGTATGATTGAGTCACCCATAAGAATCTAGACATAATCTCAATTGTACAAAGAGAACACACCAACAAAAACCATTAGTAGGTTTACTTTGGTGGTAAAATGTTATTTTTACCTGGTAAAAATCAGGTAAAATAAGTTGGAAAACGAGAGGTAGTATTAAAAATTGATAAGATCTATCCATTTTTAAGAAATAGTATTGGTCTAAATGAATGATTTTTTCATGAACGAAGTAATCTATAAAGAAATATGAAGAACTCATTTTTAGGGTCAGGACTTTGGGGAATTTAAGAGTTTATTATAACCAAAGTTGTTAGATCACAATCCCTAGAAACATATAGATAATAAATGCAACATGCTTCGTGAGATGCAACCCCTATGTCATGTTTTAGTCTTCCATTCCTCTTTTTGTGAATGTGCTCTAGTAAAATCCACCTCTCTCATTTTTGGCTTCTTGTATCAGATCTTCATTAACAAAATCTTAAACATCAAGTTGTATGACATGTTCAATGTTAATGTGTGTTGTATGATTATGATATTGATGTGATTTCTTCTTAACAATGACCACTTCTTTTCATTTCTTCATATATTTAATGATATGCAGAGGGAACCTCCATGGATTTGGATGTTTGAATATGTTTAATTGTTTTATGCATGTTTTAACGATCTATTATATGTTTTAGAAATGTTGAATTCTTAATTCCTTAGCACATTATTATTTTTCCATAATATACAATATTCATTCTCTACAATGTCTTATAATATTATACTGTATTTCTCCTAATTTACCATTCCCCTCCTCTTAAAAATAAATTGTCTGAAACAATCATGGAAAAAATCCTTATGGAGATGATGGTTTTTAATATCTGCACTGAGACTATTTGAGGGATGAGATTTTTATAAGAGAGAGAGAAAAACTTACCCAGTTTTTGCATAATTTTACTTACTACAATAATGGATTTAAGGCTCACCCTAAGTCTTATCCCCTAGGGTGCCTCAACATCATTCCATTGATAGCCTGGAAACTATCGAGGGATAACATCCAAAATGGCACCATTTCCGGGGAATGAAATTTGAAGACATCTTTCCCTAGGTTAATACATCAGTAGATTTGATTCCTGAAGGTGAACAAGTATCAGACATATGGTTGTTATCATTTCACCTAGTGACTCCAAAAAAGGAAAATTTGGCATCCAACAAAAGATACACAAGAAAAAACCCCATTATTGAGCATAATCCAGTATACTCATATCCATAAAATATCGTCACCTAGAGGAATGTTAGATAACATCAGATCTCTTCCCCTTCATGTAACCCTAATTCAGAAACATATCCTTCTATTGTTCATAGAAGTTCTGAATTTGTAGACCTAGTTGATATTCCTTTAGATGTACATTATGATTCAAAGCTTCCATCAGAACCTTTAATAGATATGTAGGGTTCTCCTTTATAATCCTATCAAGAAGTGAGTTCTTCCCTTAGATCTTTCTTGAAAAACCCTATTAACCCTTTGTATTTTGAAGCCAGTAATATCATTCTGTAAAAGCTTATTGCTAACTTAGTTGAAGAGTCGGGGGAAATCATCCACCCCTGCCACCTTTAAATCCTTGGGTCACTGCTATATTTGGCCCATTAAATATGCATGTGAATGTTCATGGTCTCCCAGAAAATTACTTGGATCTCTTGACCAAATATGATGGAGAACAAGCCCATTCCACTGAATAACACATGATATCATTTCAATATTTCACAACCAATTTGTTTGTGGAGCACAATAATGTGTTAATGAGACCATTTTTCCAAAATTTACAAGCAAACATCAAGAATTGGTTTAGACAGCTTCCTGTAGCGTCAATTGAGAGTTGGTAGACTCTTGAGTTTGCATTTATGAGATAATGTGGAGAAAAAGGAGACATTCTATATTACCTGACTAAATTTGGTTCTTTCTAGAAGAGAGCTAACAATCTTGTTGTTGATTTTCACAAAATATTTAACAAGTTTTACAACAATATACCTAGAGACATAAATCCTTCAAATCTAGTAGCTAAAGTCACATCTGTTGGGGATTTTCACATTGACGTTTCCATTGTGTTGAGGGAAAGAAGAGCCCCAACTTTTCTTATTATTTAGGATGATACAATAAATATCAAAGGAAACATGATTGCATCAAGTAAAATGAAACAAAAGAAATATCAAGTAGAAATAAAGAAGGCTAAATAGGATTGTGGTCCATCTGATCCATCTAAATATTCCCATGAAGCTAGGATGGATGAAATGTCAATGAAAATTATAAATTTGACAAATAAGATGCCTAGATTTGATATGGAAAACAACAATGCAAACAAAGATCCTCAAGAAGGAGGGGTGAAGAAACCTAATTATTTCTGAAGGATTTTTAATCCTCAATTACTGAGGAGGGAAAGAAGGAATGAATAATAACCCATCCAAACCCCTATAAGAAACAACAATGAAAACAGCCTTGAAGAAGAAGTAACAGAGGAAGAATATGTTGCGAATTCAGAGTAAATACACCTATTATAGGGGGGAAATAATGCCATGCATCTAACTGAAGATGACTATGAACATTCCTTAAACAGAAGGAAACGGATCCTTAAAAGTGAATCAAGCAAAGAATCTTTTTTATATTCCCAATACAAGATGTTTGTTGATGCAATATACATGATGATATGCATAAGAAGTACGATCTCAGACCTAGACAGAAGGAAACTATTCAAGATAGTTGGCCTTAGCCTAAAAAGTCTAACACAAGTCTTTTCAAGGATAAATTCAAATAACTAACTAATATTCCCAAGGCTAATGAGGTTAGGGAACCTTCAAAAATATAAAAGGAGATTAAATAATTTGAGGAATCAGTTTCACCTTTTAACATTGTAAAAGAACTGTCTAAAATCAAGATCCCTAGACCATTGATAGAATTGGCTAAGAATCCTTCATATCATAAGTAAATTGAGAAAGGAATACAAGGAAAAGGATAAACAAGCACTCCTGATACCTTAAATGTGAAAGATGAATCTCCCTCTATATTTTATGGCCCTCATATAGATGACAATGAAGAGTTTGTTACTCCTTTCTGTTGGATTACTGAGAGGGGGTGTGAATCAACAATAGAGCAATTTAATCCTTTTTAACCATATAATCCAAGTGTTATATCGATGAAGCATTATCATCCAATAACTACATAGTAAATAAGAAATTAACAAATGAACAAACATACACATACACAGTACACTAGTGTTTTACGTGGAAACCCAAATCGAGAGAAAATAACAAAATGTTTTTTCTTATATGTCTTGAAGAATTACATTCATTGGAAGCACCAACTTCCTTTGTTTTCCAGCTGCAACTAGAAGGAGTCTCCAACCCCCTAGTTTCTCAGGCTACAACCCGAGGGAGGCTCCAACTCCCCAATTCTCTGGCTACAACCAGAAGTAGGCTACAACCCCCTATGTTCTTCGACTACAACCAGAAGGTGGCTATAGCCAAAAGTAGGCTACAACCCCCTATGTTCTCCGACTACAACCAAAAGGTGGCTACAACCACCTGTCCTTTCCCCGTCCTGCCACCCTGAAGTAGAAGTAGAATGATGGAACCACTGTCAACTTGTCACTGTGATATATACCATTGTAAACTTGTACCAATAAATCTGAACCATGCATCAACCTGTACCTCAACATGTAATCAACATGTACCATAAACAAGTGCATCAACCATGCACCAACCTGTACCAAATAACCCGTAATCAACTTGTACCATAAACAAGTGCATCCAACCATGTACCAAGTATGCACCAATCATGTGTCAACTACTCATCAAATACGACTCATCAATATGTACCAACATCATCAACTATACACCTCATGTATGTGCCAACTCATCAACTACTTGTCTCAACCATATACTCAACATGTACCTCAACCAAAAGCTGTCATCAATTTCATCATCCAAATCTGATTTGTAGATATTTAATAGACCTAGTGTATATGATCACATTCCCGCAAACCTTCCTTAACTTCAACAACAAGAGACTAACATTTTCATCAAACTTTTCTTTAGTCTCACATGCATAGTTTTGGATTAGTCAACAACCCTAACTTGAAGTAATCATAAATTTGTACCTATAATGTATAAATATCTGAAACTTATACACAATGTTCTTCAGTGTGTTTTATGCAATTCCTCCAGGTGTCACTACTTGGAACCTCTCAGAAAAGGAGTTATAGAAAAAATGACATACCTTGCTGAATTTTGGATTATTCTAGAGAGCGACCTTGTAGAGCATGCCCCACAAGAAATATTTGTTGACTAGATATGAATATGTTATACAAAATACTACAGACTTTACCCTAACCAACACATTTGGTTTCATGGAATTTGGATCTGTTATGAAGAAGTTATGACGTTGTTACCCGAAACACTTGTTTTTGACTAGTTTCAGGACTAGCCACAAACCCTATTTTCCACGGAGTGTAAATCCAAAAATAGAATGACCCAAAAGATGAATATTTTACCATATATACTTGGATATGTTTTCTCAATGGAATAGCAATTTCACTATTTGAATCCTTATAAAAAAAAATTATAGCGAAAATGGTGAGATGACCTGTAAATAACATACCTTAGAAAGCACCATCAAAATAATGTATCCTTCCTTGCATTTCGGCCTTCTTTTATTCACCTTCCCTCACAATTTCGGCTTATATATCCTTGGTTACCTCAGACACCTATAGATATTCAATATTCTCAAGTGTGATTAAAATGAGAGAGCCTTGCCTCTTATTTATACTCTCCAAGTAGCTTCCTTAAAAAACATCTTTTAGGTCACTTGGCTCCACTTTCCTTATTTAGGGTTAACCCACTTCTAATTTGTCCATTAAATTTATTATTGAAATAATTTTTTTTGTATTCACTTTGAATTATAATACACTCATTACTTCACTTTATTATTTACCTTTTAAAATCCTTTAAACCACTTTGACTACTTTGACCTTTTTGGGATTCTAGATGACATATGAGGGTCCTTCAACTTCGTAAGGCCATAACTCTCAAACTGTGAGGCGTTATGTGACGTTCTACATACCAAAAAAAATGGAATGACATGTACTATCCATATATAATAGTATTATCTGAAAATATATCATAACTCATGCCGTTATCCATCAAACAAACTTGGGTCCATTACCCAAACCTGGGGTCTCCAACTTCTCATGGCCATAAATCTCTAACTGTTAGGAGTTATGTGACATTCCACATACGAACATAAATGGAATGATAAGCACTATCCATCTAGGATAGTTTACATGAAAAAATCATTGTCCTTCATCTCATTATTCTGTAATTAATCATGGGTTCTCTTACTCTGAAAGGCATCTTCCTGTGAGGGATTTCACCATAAGGGGACCACTTTGGAGTTCATCCATATTTACTTCTTATCAAACATGAAAAGACAATAATGAGTCATCTTTACCTCAAAAAATCTTGGGTCCATTACCCAAACCTTTGTGTTGCGGGTGTTTCTTCAAGGGTTGACATCAATGACAACTAACCTTAATCAACAATCTCCCCTTTTGGCATTGATGACAACACTCTGATGCAATACTGAAATCATATCACTCATGTTCCCCCTGGAACCATGCCTCTGTCCTCTAGATATGATAAATTTTCCTCTGTCCTCTACATCTGATAAATCTATCCCCCTTTGTCATCAATGGCGAAGGTATATTTCCATCCGGGGTTGCTCCCCTGACTGAACTATAGTCTTATGGTGCTTCCTCGTGTACATCTAAGACATATAAGATAAGCATTCAAAAGTCATTCATTTTGGAGTAGAAATAACTCCAAGTCTTTGGCGAAGATATTCAAAGGCTTCCCGTGGAAGTGGTTTTGTAAAGATGTCTGCCACTTGTTCTTTTGTGCCCACATACTCAACTTTGATGTTTTTTTCTGCAACCTGTTCCCATAGAAAGTGATACTTGATTGGAATGTGCTTCATCTTGGAGTGCATCACCGAGTTTTTTGAGATACTGATGGCACTTGTATTATCACAATATATTGGAATGGGCTCATCATACTCAACCTGTATATCTATCAAAGTTTGTTTCATCCAAATAACCTGTGTATAACATGTTGGTGTTGCAATATACTCTACCTCGGCTGTAGATAGAGATATCGATGATTGTTTCTTGCTTAGCCATGATACCAAACATTCACCTAAGTAGAACATTGATACACTGGTGCTTCGTTGGTCATCAATACAACTTGCCCAATCTGCATCTGTGTAGGCAATAAGTGATAGATATTTTCCTTTTGGATACCATAATCCAAACTCTTCTGTTCCTTTGAGATATCTGAAAATCCTCTTTACTGCTAATACATGTGATTCCTTTGGTGATTCTTCAAATCGTGCCACCTATCCAACTGTTTGCATTACATATGGTCTGGATGTTGTCACATATAGTAGGCTTCCAATCATTGACTTGTATTGCCTCTGATCTGTAGACTTCGAATCATCATCTTTTCTCAACTTACAACAGGTTTGCATGAGAGTGATAATTGGTTTTCAATCTTCCATTCCAAACCTCTTTAGAATTTCTATGATATAATTGGTTTGAGAAATAAAAATTCCTTAGTTGTTTTGACGTATCTGAAGTCCCATAAAGAAGGATAGTTCTCCAAGTAACGACATTTCAAATTCATTTTGCATGTCTTTTGAAAATTTCTGGCTTAACTTGTCATCATCACTACCAAAAATAATATCATCAACATAAACTTCAATTAATAAAATATTACCTTGACTTACCTTGATGTAGAGGTTGTTTTATGCACTTCCTTTTCTGAACACTTCCTACTGCAGATACTTATCCAGTCTAGAGCACCATGATCTAGGAGCCTGTTTTAGA
>ML800074.1:428188-440334 GCA_009831015.1 Picea engelmannii
CAATCTAGCTTTGTTCCTTGTAACATGTCCATCTTCATTCAATTTATTCCTGAAAACCCATTTTGTGTTGATCACATTCTTATTCTTTGGTCTTGGAACCAATTCCCAAGTGTCATTTTTCTCTATTTGATCCAATTCTTCATGCATGGCCTTATTCCAAAATTCATCCTTGCTGGATTCTTCAAAACAGTTTGGTTCAATTGTATATAAGAGTGCTAGGTGTGTTTGTTTTGGTGAACATATTTTTCTTCTAGTCTCAACTCCTGCATCTTTGTTTCCAATAATCTGATCTGAAGGATGATTCTTCTATACTTGTTTTCTAGGTGTCTTTGGAGATACTTTCTAAACTTGCTCTTCTGCTTCTGTCGGATTCTCTTCATCTTTATCTTCCTCTTCTACTTTGTTTTCATCTTCTTCTTCGAAAAGTTGTTCCATTTATTTGTTTTCTTCTTCCTTTGATTCTGGTCTGTTTGTTTCATCAATTGTTACGTTGATGCTTTCCACAACTTTGTTCAATATTAGATTGAAACACTTGTATTCTTTTCTTGTACTTGACTAACCAACAAGTATTCCTTTGTCCACACGAGAGTCAAACTTTCCCATTCTGCCATCTTCTCTTTTGATGTATTATTTTCTTCCAAAAACTCTAAAATGCTTCACATTTGTTGGTCTTCCTTTCCATAGCTCGTAGGGAGTTTTATCAGTGTTGTTTATGAGAATTAATCTATTTTAAATGTGAAATATTGTATGCACTTCCTGTGTCCAAAATATATCTGTCAATTTGGAATCCATTAGCATTGTTCGAGCCATTTCTTGTACTGTCATGTTCTTTCTTTCAACAACTCCATTCTGTTGAGGTGTCCTAGCAACGGAGAATTGCCTTTTTATTCCATGACTGCTACAATAGTCCATAAATTCCTTTGAAATGAACTCTCCTCCATTATCAGATCTCAAACATTTGATTCTTGAATCCATCTCATTTTTAACCATTTCTTGTAGATCTTGAAGTTTTCAAAAGCTTCTAACTTGTTCTTGAGAAATCAAACTGCGGTCATTCTTGTATAACCATCAACTAATAACATAAAGTATTTTTCACCTCTTAAGCCCTTTGTTGTAGTTGGTCCAACTAGATCAGTGTGCACAATTTCCAGTGGTCTTGTTCTCGAATATTCCTTTGATTTGAACCTAGTCTTTGTTTGCTTTCCTTGTTGACAATGCTTGCATAAAGTGTTGGTTGGTTTCGTGATCTGGGCATTTATCTGAATGCTTCTCTTTTGTTGACTTTGACAAGGTTATCAAAATGCATGTGACCCATTCTTCTATGCCATAACCAACTTTCATCTTCCCTTCCTAGACAACACTTTTCATTTCCAATTTCACTTAACACATATATGTTGTTTGAAGTTCTTGCAGCTGTACCAACCAATTTCCCTGAATCTTATTTTCTTATCTCACACTTTTTTGAATCAAAAGTAAGTTTATGACCTTGGTTACACATTTGACTCACACTTAGAAGATTATGTTTCATATCTTCTACCAGTAGAACATTTTGTGCCTTTTCATTCTTGTTCCCAATTCAGACTGTGCCTTCTCTAATGATTTTGGATGAATTATCATTTTCGAAGGAGACTGATCCATTTTTTTCTTTTCGTAATGTAAGAAATTTGTCTTTATCACCTTTCATGTGTTTTGAACATCCACCGTCAACATACCAACCGTGTTTATTATGCTTAGCTTGTAGAGAGACTGTGCATTCTTCATTGTTATATTGATCGTGCTTTCTTATCCATGTTGTTTTCTGAGGTTCTTGTCTGTGACTGTTGTTATTCTGTTGAGGTTCTTTAGGAGGGACTGTCATTATGCAATCCTTGTCCATGTGTCCAAAATTGTTACATTTGTAACATTCCACTTCAGTGCTGAAAGATTCAAACCTGTTATAACTTCTTCTTTGTGTGTCACTAGGTCTCCTTGAATAATCCCTTTGTTTATAACTCTCAAATTTGTTATTGTTCCTGTTGTTAGCTTTGCAAGTCACAGCTTTATGTCCAAAATTATTACATGCATAACATAAACCAAAAAGTATAGTTTGATACCTGGGAGTTGAATATCTTTTGAAAGGAGGTTCTCTTATGAATCTTTCTTTTTCTTGAGGCCTATCTGTCTGTTGTTGATTCTGAAATCTGAACCTTCTTGAAGGAGGAGTCTCCCCATACTCTTCCTTGTATATCTTCCTATCCTCTCTGATTATTTTTGCATAGCTCTTTGGATTTGTTTCTTTCTCTATTGTTTTGGAGCTTGATCCAATTTCTGTCTGATTGTATCCAAGTCCGAACTTGTCAAGATGAGATTTTTGACTTCTGATAATGTCATCCAGAACTTTTGAGCAATTCTGCATATTTTACTTTTGAATATCCTTTCTTAGTGTGACAAACTCTGCTTCCAAGTTTCCAATGATCTTGTCCTTTTCTTCTAGTTTCTCTTTGAGTGCTTCTTTAATTCTTTTATCTTCTTCTATTTGATCCTTCAATTTTGTGATCATTTGTTTTAGTTCTGGATTGTCCTTTTTCTTGTCTAGTTCTGCTTATAGTTTCTTGTTTTTCTTCTTTTCTCTTCTAATAACTTCTATGGCACACATTAATTCTTCTCGATAGTCAACTTCTGCCTCTTCAATTTCTTCTTCAACTTCTTCACATTCTTCTTCGGCTTCTTCATATTCTTCTTCGGAGTCTTCTTTGTGAGATTCTTTTACTTCCATGAATAGAACTCTTGATGTCTCATTGTCACTGACTTCATCTTCATCTGATGATGAGATGTCTTCTTTGGTGTATAAGTTTTTCTTGAAAACTTTCTTTGTAGTTCTTTTTCCTTTATATGTGTGTTTTCCTTTTGAGTAACCTTCATCATTTCTATTTTTCTTATGATGACATTTCTTAGCAAAATGACCAATACCATCACAATTAAAACAAATTAAAGGGAGTTTACCTCTATACCTACCGTTGGTTCCCTTATTCAGTCTTTTGACGAAGTTGGCCACTTCTTCATCATCTTCCGAGATGTTACTACTGCTGCTATATTCTTCTTGTTCCTTTTTATTTTTCTTTGATCTTTTGGATGACTTGAATGATGATTCTTTTACATATGGATTTTCCTACTCAGTTCTCATTTCATATGGTGTGAAGATTCCATGCAATTCATCCATGCTTATTGAGTCCAGATCCGATCTTTCTTCTAGGGCTGATATCCTAGGGTTGAATCTCATAGGAAGAGATCTTAGTATCTTTTGAACAATTACAGATTCTTCAATTTCTTCTCCCAATCCCATGATTGCATTCACTGTTTCATCGAATCGTAAGAAGTAGGCTGCGATATCTTCATCTTCCTTCATTTTTAGTTGTTCAAACTGACCTCTGTAAGTCTGAAGCTTTGTTGCTTTGACTTTTGTATCTCCTTCATAAATATTTTGAAGCTTGTCCCAAATATCTTTAGCGGATTTACAATGCGCAACTTTGGTGAATATCGTATCACTAAGACCATTCAAAAGTGCATTTGTGGCTTTGGAATTATGCTCACTGATTTTTACTTCTTTGTCATTTGTTGGTGGAAATGTTGGTGCTATGTATCCATCTACAATTGATTGCCAAACTTGAAATCCCTGTGCCTGTATATATGTCCTCATCCTTATGCTCCAAAAAACATACTTTTGTCCATGAAACTATGGTATTCCATTTTTATATGAGTTGGTACTCTCCATGATCTACCTTTCAGTGGTTAAACTGAATTCTGAAGGAACCTGCTCTGATACCAATTGTTGGATTACTGAGAGGGGGGGTGAATCAGTAATAGAGCAATTTAATCATTTTTAACCATATAATCCAAGTGTTATATCAATGAAGCATTATCATCCAATAACTGCAGAGTAAATAAGCAATGAACAAATGAACAAGCATACACATACACAATATACCAGTGTTTTACGTGGAAATCCAATTCGGGAGAAACCACAATTTTTTTTTTCTTATATGTCTTGAAGAATTACATTCATTGGAAGCACCAACTTCCTTTGTTTTCTAGCTGCAATTGGAAGGAGGCTCCAACCCCCTAGTTTATTAGGCTACAACCTAAGGGAAGCTCCAACTCCCCAATTCTCTGGCTACAACCAGAAGGAGGCTACAACCCCCTATGTTCTCCGGCTACAACTAGAAGGTGGCTACAACCACCTGTCCTTGCCCCATCCTGCCACCCTGAAGTAGAATTTGAATGATGGAACCACTGTCAACCTGTCACTGTGAGATATACCATTTTAAACCTGTACCAATAAATCTGAACCATGCATCAACCTACACCTCAACATGTAATCAACCTGTACCATAAACAAGTGCATCAACCATGCACCAACCTGTACCAAATAACCTGTAATCAACCTGTACCATAAACAAGTGCATCAAACCATGTACCAAGTATGTACCAATCATGTGTCAACTACTCATCAACTATGACTCTCAATATGTACCGACATCATCAACTATACACCTCATGTATGTGCCAACTCATCAACTACTTGTCTCAACCATGTACTCAACATGTACCTCAACAAAAAGCCCTCATCAATTTCATCATCCAAATTTAATTTTTAGATCTATAATAGACCTAGTGTATATGATCACATTCCTGCAAACCTTCCTTAACTTCAACAACAAGAGACTATCATTTTCATCAAACTTTTCTTTAGTCTCAAATGCCTAGTTTTGGATTAGTCAACAACCCTAACTTGAAGTAATCATAACTTTGTACCTATAATGTATAAAGATATGAAACTGATACACAATGTTCTTTAGTGTGTTTTATGTAATTCCTCCAGGTGTCACTACTTGGAACCTCTCAAAAAAGGAGTTATAGCAAAAATGACATACCTTGCTGAATTCTATATTATTCTAGAGAGCGACCTTGTAGAGCGTGCCCCGCACGGAATATTTGTTGAATTGATATGAAACTGTTACACCTCATACTACAGACTGTACCCTAACCAAAAAATTGGGTTTCACAGAATTTTTATTTTTTATGAAGAAGTTATGGCATTTTTACCTGAAACACCTGTTTTTGACTAGTTTCAGGACTAGCCACAAACCCTATTTTCCATGGAGTGTAACTCCAAAAATACAATGACCCACAAGATAAATTGTTTACCACATATACTTGGATATGTTTTCTCAATGGAATAGAAATTTCATGTTCTGAATCATTATAAATTTTTTTTTATAGAGAAAATGGTGAGATGACTTGTAAATAACATATCTTAGAAAGCACCATCAAAATAATGTATCCTTCCTTGCATTTCGGCCTTCTTTTCTTCACCTTTCCTCAGAATTTTGGCTTATATATACTTGGTTACCTCAGACACCAATATATATTTAATATTCTCAAGTGTGCTTAAAATGAGAGAGTCTTGTGTCTTATTTATACTCTCCAAGTAGTTTCCTTAAAAACATCTTCTAGGTCACTTGGCCCCACTTTCCTTATTTTAGGGTTAACCCACTTCTAATTTCTCCATTAAATTTATTATTGAAATAATTTATTTTGTATTCACTTTGAATTATAATACACTCATTACTTCACTTTATTATTTACCTTTTAAAATCTCTTAAACCACTTTGACTACTTTGACCTTTTGGGGCTTCTAGATGGCATATGAGGGTCCTCCAACTTTGTAAGGCCATAACTCTCAAACCGTGAGGCATTATGTGATGTTCCACATACCACCAGAAATGGAATGACATGTACTATCCATATAGAATAATATTATCTGAAAATATATCATAACTCATACCATTATCCATCAAACAAAATTGGGTCCATTACCCAAACCTAGGGTCTCCAACTTCTCATGGCCATAACTCTCTAACCATGAGGAGATATGTGACGTTCCACATACCAATGGAAATGGAATGATAAGAACTATCCATATAGGATATTTTACCTGACAAATTCATTTTCCTTCATCTCATTATTCCACAATTAAGCATGGGTTCTCTTACTCCAAAAAATGTCTTCTCGTGAGGGCTTTCACCATAAGGGGACCACTTTGGAGTTCATCCATCTTTACTTCTTATCAAACATGACAAGACAATAATGAGTCATATTTACATCAAACAATATTGGGTCCATTACCCAAACCTTTGTGTTGCGGGGCTTTTTTCAATGGTTGACATCAATGACAACTAACCTTAATCAACACTTTCTATGTAACATTGAATATCCATGACAAAATCCCACACAATTGTATGCTTGAATCTGGAGAATCACATAACAATATGCCCAAAGTAGTCATGGATAAATTGGGATTGGATATAACTATGCCATATCACGAACTTTATTCTTTTGATGCTAGAAAAGTGAAGTGTGATGGGATGATTAAATGTATGGTAGTTACCTTGGCTCAGTTGTCTCTCAAGACCATCATGATGGACATAGTGGTAGATGATGCGGTAGTGTTGGTACCATTGGAGAAACTTTTTGATAGAAATGATGTACTTATGAAACCAATAGTCCTTCCCAAACATGACCACATTAAAGAATGCAACATCAAGACAGAAAGGATCCCAAGTACACAATTTTTTCCAAAGAAATCCCTACTGAATACAAGGAAAAATACTTGTAGTTGTTCAAAGAGTACATGGATGTTTTTTCCTAGAGATATCAAGACTTAAAGAATTATGATACCAACATCATACAACATATAATACCCCTCAAACCTGGTACTAATCCTTTCAGGAAGAATATGAGGCAAGTTTTTTCTCTCTTTCTTCCTACTATTGAGAAAAAAGGTGAGGAAATTACTAGATGCTCAAATTATAATTCCCCCAAGATATTCAGAATGGGTAGAAAACTCGGTCCCAGTTAGGAAAAAGAGTGGAGAAATAAGGGTTTGTGTATATTTTAGGAACATGGACATCCATATTTATAAATGGAACGAAATTAAATGCAAATGTATAGAAAATAAACACACAGAGATATAGTAAAACTTGACTTCTATTAATAAAGAGAATCTACTAAAATTGTAAAAATGTAGAATGAAAAAAACTTGCTTGGATGGTGGCAACTTATCTTTGAGAAGAGATGTGAAAAATATTCTCATTCACAATAATATGAGCACAATGAGGCTCCAAATACCTTTTTAACATAAAACATAAATGAGAAAACCATAAACATCCAAAACCATAACCCCAGGAGATGAAACACCAAAAGGTTTATGGGCCCTGATGTGGGTAGTTGATACGTCAACTTCCCAAGGGCGTAACTTTTTCATATGATCTTTGCTTGGGGTGTTCAATATATTGTTGGAAAGGTATAATTGAGGATTAAATATTCCATTCGTCCTAGCATCTACCTTTGGCTACGTGCTAGGAATTGTTGAGCCCAAAAATTGTCGTTTAGGTTCTCAAAACTACCTGAGAAGTTTGGGGCCCAAAAAATTGTTAAACGTCTTCCAAACTGGAAACTATTCTCTGAGCCAGTGGAACAGGTGGGTTGTAACATCCCTAGACCCCTACTAGGCAATTCCACATCAAAATTTTGACCTATGATACCAATTTAATTTAATAAATAATGCTTTGGACGTGAATAATATTATGAAGAATAATATATATATATATATATATATATATATATATATAAACAACTTATATAGGAAAAACCATAATAGAAATTACATAAACATTCACATATTAATTTAAACAACACATAGAGACACTTATCTCTGGTAAATAAAACACCAACTACATGCAGGCCTTCCACATTCCTCTCAGTCATAGACCACACTGCTTATAACTCTCAACAATGGGTAAGCCTTGTGCAAGGGATAAAACTCCACTAGAGAAAAGGAAATCCTAAGCCAGGCTAAGGTCTCTCAAACATCATAAAAAATCAGACTCAAGTGCCAACTCTTGAAAATAATCGACAGTCCCTCATCCCGCACACACATTCCCCACCCCAGGAAGTGTGCCTCTTCTCTGCTCAATAGTCCTTCGACTTTCCCACTTCCCTTCCAAGGCTTTAGCAATAGGCTGGACAAGGAGTCTCAAAGTCCTGTATCTGTAGCTTGGCACCTTGGGAATCGACTCCCAATAATTCCCTCACATGGAGAGAAAACTCACGAGTTTGACAACCCGCTTCTTCAATCCAACTCTACCCAGAAAATGCTCCCAGGATTTCCCAATCCAGGTACCACTGCATAGTATGACTTTCAGGTACAAAGGATGGGAAATCATGGAATAATGATGAAGGAATCATAGAAAAAGATGGGAAATTACAATATATCCTCAAATTATATATTAATGTGCCATATGTAACACTTAACATGCAACATACCCACTACCATAAATAAAAAACAATTGGTTGATTTCTCAATAAGGAGAATCCCCGGAGCGTGTAGCAGCAAAATGTCAATCCCTGAGTCGCAGGGCTTCTATTTACCTACCCGACTCTCTGTACATAACCGTGGTCTTATGTCCCTTTCCGTCGGGATTTCTGTTTTCAACCATCCCGACTCGCTTAACTGCCAGTTAGCCTCCTAGGCTAAGATTTTGGTTGCATGGCCTCCTCTATATGACCATGGTCATAACTCCCATCGGGGCTACGGGGTTTCTAATGTCAAAATTCATTCACCCTCAAGACTCGTGATCCTTCAAATTCCGATGCACTCCTTACACATTAGCTCCCCAGGCCAAGCCTGTGGTCCACTGCCTCTGTGACCGTGACCTTACCTCCTTTTGAGGCTACTCCTATCGGAGTTTCGGGGTTTCCAATGTCATAATTCACGAGTCCTCAAAAATCACAATTCTCTGATCCCCGATATGGCCCTAGCGTATTATCCCTCCCGACTAAGTCTGTGATCCACGTGACCACTACCCCGGGACCATAGTCAAACCTCTACGTCGGGGTTTCGGGGTTTTCGATGTTGACATGAATACGCCCACGGGATTTACGATTCCCCGATTCCCGATGCACCTCTGCCTCAACTAGCCCTCCTAGCTCAGCCCTGACTCACGTGACCATTACCCCGTGTCCACAACCTTACTCCGTCGGGGTTTCACGTTTCGCGGTTTCCAAAGGGGTAAACACCACATCCACGGGATTCCCGATATCCCGATGAACCAAATGCCAAGGAATGGCTTCCCCTGTCGGGATTTTCCCGATAGCTCTGATCTCCTCCACGTGTCCCTCCAAATGGACGGTCCAGATCCTTTTCGGGGTTTCCACCTGGGACTCCCCCGTTCTCTTGTCCCTGGAAATGTTGATTTCCCGATGCGCCTTTACACTGGCTAGCCCTCTTGGCTATACTATGGCCCATGTGACCACTTACCATATGACTGCAGTCGTATAACTTCCCATCAGGATTTCTGGGTTTTCACTGTCGAATGCAACTTACCTCATGGATCCCCGACTCTCGATATGCCGATACGGAAATGCGCACGACACCTGTCCTCCACTGTGACCCACACTCCTGTGACAAATCGGGAAATTGCGTATCGGGATATCGCGACTCCCATTGCACTAGTTCACGGAACTCTCCAAGTCCCGAACCCCGATATGGTAACACCTGTCCTCCACTATCTCCTGTTGTGGCCCACATGGCTCTCCCGTCAAGATATCGTGGATCACGACTTCAAGTTGCAAGAGTTTCTCGCTTCCGGAAACTCCGATGTCCAAACTCCGACTCTTCGGGATCTCTTGCCACGCATCCTCGTTGATGGATGGTTCAAAGCTCCCGTCAAGATATCGCGAATCACGATTCCAACATACAAGAGGTTCTTGCCTCCGGGAACCCCGATTCTCCGATTCACGACTTCCTCAGATCTTCTGGCACGTGTCCCTGCTGATGGACAGTTCTGAGCTTATCGGGATTTCATGGATCGTGAATCCTGATGCAATGATCTCTTCACTCCTGGAATCCCCGATGGGTTAAATCCCAACTCTTGTCCTGATGTCTGACGCGTGTCCTGCCGAGATCAATGACTAGGATCCTTTCTTGGGATTTCGTGACCTACAAGGTCTCGATTCTCTTGACCTTCAAACCCCGATGACTCTGATATCCTGATGACTCTTCCAGGACTCCTCGTTTGCATACTAGGACTTAAACCCTGTGCAAATTTCCAGAGATCTAACGGCTGATGGGATTTCACAATCTTCCTCTACGAATCCTGACCGTCGATTTCTCCTCCTATCCATGAGGACTTACCCTTCGCGTAACTTCTGCAGATCCGACGGCTGTCGGGATCTCTGCTCAGATCTAATGGTTTTGATGCCACTCTATGCACTCTTCCACAACTTTATGGACGGGGAAATCAGCGGTCCGGATGTTCTCAGGGAACATGGGGATCTACAACCCCTAGACTCTTCCCTACCCATGAAGACATAGGAAAATCAGGTGGTAAGGCCTTTAACGCCCTACCTTCTCCTGCTAATCTAACGGTCATGGAGAAACTGTGGATTTCCCGACGAATTCTCATCCGTCTATTTGATATTCCTCCCTTAAGCTTCCATATCGGGTTTTTAAGAGGATCGTTCCTCCTCGTACAAGGTTATTAAGACTTGCACCTTCAAGTTCCTATTCCAGGTTCTGGGTAAACCTTTCCAAGGAGGAAATCTCTACAAGAGATCTATTCCGGGGCTTTCCAAGAGATGGGTGAAGGGAAACAACTTCCCGAGAACGGGCTGGAAGCCTAACTTAATTCAACCTATAATTAGATTCATTTATCAAATTAAATCATGCATGGCTTCCTCTGTTTTAAGCATATGTCTATAAATTCTTATCAAAACACTGCACAGACATTCTTACACTGAAATCGTTCACAATTTCACAGGTCTATGAGCATATACATATATGTATCATTCTATGAATTTCAAGAGGCAATATGTAAACAAAACACTTATCAGAAGTGACTTCATAAATGGGTGCAACTGCTGAGAGGGGTGCTCGTTTCCACCCAACCGTAGGTGTAGCGAATCCTGATGGATTTACCACTAGCCACCCCCGAGCTGAGACCACGATGATGTCGAGACTGTATCTCTCCATCTTCCAGTGACCAGGAGCGAAGGTTGCAATCCTTCCTCTCTGCTATCACTCACTCTGCGTAAAAACTACCAAAGTTCCCCTCACATCTGCCCCCTCAATCGCTTCTGTCATACGCCTTATCCTCTCGCGAGGTTGCGTGTGGCACGATTACCCTCACGTTGGTCAGTCATGATGTCTCTATGGACCGGCGGTTCACCTCCACATCCCTCATCAAGCCATCAACCTACCAGCCTGCAAGGCATTAAATTTCAGGGCCAGCGAGCCGCTTTTGGTTCTCCGGGCCAGTGGAGTCCAAATACGGTATTCATTCAGGGTGGAAGTTAACGCCACCTTTTCAAGAGCCTTCTACCGCCATCGTGGTCTCTTTTCTACACATCCCCTCTCAGCAGTCCTGTAATAAATTCAAAATATTATTCACAATCATTGACCTCTTCCTCTAGGTCCGTTTACATCACATATTCATACTTATGAGTTTTCCATAGTCCTTGGCCAGTCCAGTTATATTTACAATCTGGGGGAAACAGGGTGTTACAATTCCCTCCCCCTTAAAAAGGAACATCATCCTCGATGTTATTAGCTACTAACATGAATTACATGTACATAAATAAACAAAATTGGATATGCCTATCTCATGGCATCCTCCATTTCCCATGTAGCCTCATCTGGGCCAAAATGTTTCCACTGCACCTTGACCTGTGCAATGGTTCTGCTCCGGAGTCGAGTTTCCCTTCTGTCCAATATGCATTGGGGTTCTGGTAGGAATTCTCCCTCCGGTTCCACCTGGATCACAGACCAGTCAATTATATGATTAGCATCATGTACATATTTCTTCAATAATGAAACATGGAAAACATTATGTGCTTTTACCGTGGAAGGAAGTGCTAGCCGATAGGCTACAGGTCCCACTCTGGCTAGAAACTCAAAGGGTCCACAATACCGGGGTGCCAATTTGGCACAAGCTCCCATTTTCAGGGAGCTCCTTCTGGGCTTAATTCTGAGATAGACATGGTCTCCCATTTTGAACTCTCTTGGAGTTCTCTTTTGATCAGCATAGCTTTTCTGTCGGCTCTGAGCG
>ML800074.1:449059-462311 GCA_009831015.1 Picea engelmannii
TCTCAGCAGTCCTGCAATAAATTCAAAATATTATTCACATTCATTGACCTCTTCCTGCAAGTCCATTTACATCACATATTCATACTTATGAGTTTTCCATAGTCCTTGGCCAGTCCAGTTATATTTACAATCTGGGGGAAACAAGGTGTTACATAACACCTAAGGGACAAACCTTGTCCCCTTTATATAATTTTTTACCTCTCTTTGGAAACTTAAGATAATATATTATCGCATACTTTAAACTTTTTAAGGAATATAATATTCCATTGGGCTTAATCCCCCTTAGCTTATCCCCTTAACCTTAGACTCTTAACTCCCCTTTCCCTTTCTAATGGAGTTTATCCCCCCATACTCTTTTGTTGGGTCGGTCTGCAACAATGTTGTACTTTTATTAATATCTGAGTGTAATTACATTTTACAATAATAGGCTCACTGGCCTTTTAATATCTAGGATCTCTGGCCTAATAATCACATAGGCACTCTGGCCTATAATATCCTGGCTCACCATCCTATAAATATACGTTTACAATTACACTAGGGATTAACGTGGGGGTATCACATTCCCCTCCCCCTTATTTATGCACTGTCCTCAATGCATTATACATGTACATTTAAAATTCTTCAAAAATATTTATCATCTTGGTGTTGTACTTTCCAAGCACCAAATTCATGTATTCATACTGCAAATAGAACTCATTTTCTCTATTCCATAGAGCTACTTTGGGCAGGAATTTTTTTCACTATGGAATTCTTGAGATTCATTTTTCTTGTTTCACTCACCTTTCCAGGCTCAGGCATCCTTTCACTACTACATAGTCTGTTAGCGATCCATCTTGCCAAGGCTTTCAGACACAAGGAGAGCGTTAGCTCATTACTAGACCCCCACTAGGGATATGAAATTTAAGGCTCGAAGGTTCCAACAATATCCATTCTTCCCAAGCATTCCATCTTTGATACCATCTTCTCATATGTATCACATACATACAGTCAACATAAGACAATGTCAGAATAATTCCCTTTAGAAATTCAATTAGTGTTGAATAAGAAAATTTAGATTATTCCAAAATATGAAATTCCATCTCATATTCTTCATACCATTGTAACAACAAGCATTAATATTTCTTATGGATTACAAAAGTGTCATTCTTGAAACCACTTTTCCTGCAATTTTTCCATCTTGCATTCATCCCATCAGATTATTAGTATTTCCTCTACAATATACTTTCATTGCAGTATGCACAAAATCGTACAAAGTGATCTTCGAATTATCTACACTTAACAATTCATTCACAGCTATCAAATCATTTATTAAATAGAATGAAATTATCAGTGTCTGCATAGGATTTTTCAGCCTTTAAGGATTTTCATTCTTTCAACATTCTTATTTTCATTACTCTACTTCCTGAACAAAAATTTCCTATAGTTAATGATCATGTGACTCCTTGACTTGCAACTTTCCTGTTGCAATGTCTAATATCCCTTGAAATGTTATCAAATCCATGAGTTAGTAATAATTGTAGCATTTCAGTTGCTATCATAATCATTTCCATTAAATATCATGTATGCATGCATTCACAAAAATGCATTCAAGCATAACAATTATATCATGCATAAGTGCAACTCTACCACTTGCACACTATGCATGAGTGAAATCATTCATGAATATATATTCAATGCTCCTTTGCATTGATTTCATAATGTCATTTATCTAAGTCATGTATCCCACCATGGTGAATTGGAAGGTCTAGCCAATGCCTCGACACATCATCCATGCACTTCCCTATGCTTGCTCGATCATTTGGATGTGATTGTAATGAACAAGACTATTTGATTGTCCTCCTTAAAATGTATTTACCAACAAGACCCTAAATAAAGAGATATAGTGTGATGTAATGATTAAAAGTTAATAAGCTTTCTAACTTAGGCAAAGCAATGCCACACAACCAAGGTACCAAAAATAAAATAAAAAATCAATTACAACATGCAAGTGACATTGACCTTTTAATTGTAGGTAAAAGTTATCACTTTTGCTTTGTCTATTTTTTTGAACATTTTCACTAAAATTCGGTGAAACAATATGGGTGAAATAACCAATTTTTGTTGTTTAAATTGCATTTTTGAATGTATAAACAGAGTTAGCACTTTGAAAAACTCTAGAAATACTTGAATTATATAGACTCAATGACTCAAATCTAAAGTTACAACAATTTTTAAAATATAATCAATGAACAAAATTATCCAAATATATACCCATAAAAACACACACAAAAAAAAATATAATATTTAGAGTAAGCGCCACATGAAAAAGCTAGCATCAAACGAAAAATATCCATGTAGGGTTGGCATGGCATAAAGAAGGGTGGTTGACTTTAGGATTACAATCTATCGTCATAGCAGAGTCTTTTCATTGTGGAATTGCAACTTAACTTCCCCACGTAAAGTCACTTGTCCTGACATGCGACTGCATTAAATTATCCTCGAAATCGACAAACACCTGGCGAGCTATTCAGATATCTTAGAAATAAGCTAACAACAAAATCCTTTTATGAACCGGTTGTTTAGGTATCTTAGAAATCGGTCACAATAGGTCGTTGAATGTATTCACGGATTCATGACTTTTTGAATGTATCCACAGATTCATGACTCTTTAAATCCATGAATCCTCCCATCGCTGATGATGAAAGCAGTACACGTAAAGTTCATGCTCAGCAGCAGTAGCAACATAGAACGACTCATGATTCTTGAATGTATTGGTGCTCTTATTTGCTTTTAAATTTGGTGGATTCCTATTTCGGTGAGGGTAGGGTAGATTCAAGACGTATATGTTATTCCTCTCATTGTTAATAATGAAAGAGGTACACGTAAAGTTCATGCTATGTTTCATATCAGCGGTGGTGGTAGTGGCGGCAGCAACAGAGAACGATGGGATGATTTACATTGTTCACATGAATAAATCAGAAATGCCCACTATGTTTTACTCTGAATGGACTACATGTCGGGCCTCCCGTCCACTAAGAGGGGAAATGACTTTATTTTTGTGGTTGTTGATCGCTTTTTCAGGATGGCAATTCTAACCGCCTGTAAGAAGAACATCACAACAGAAGCCACTGCCAAGCTCTTCTTTGAACGAGTATGGGTACATTTTGGGATCCCACAAACCATTATCTCAGACCGTGACAGTCGGTTTCTCGACACATTCTGGTCAAGCCTCTGGTCACTGTTGGATACCAAGCTCACCAAATCCACTGCCTTCCACCCCCAAACAGATGGCCAAACTGAGGTCGTCAATCAGAGGATCGTACATATCCTGCGCATGCACAATTCAAAACACCACTGCACATGGGATGAGAGTCTTCCCTATGTCTAGCATAGCTACAATCGAGCCCTGCATAGCTCAACTGGCCACAACCCCTTTCAGGTGGGGTTGGGATTCCAGCCATTGGGCCCCATGGATGTTGCACTACCCTGGTGACCACCTCGGTCGACTCGTCCCCTACTCCACCAGAAGCTGACAAAGCCACCCGATTCATTGAGCGGATCCATCACATCTACCAACAGGTTCAGTATATTCTACATAAGTCTAATGCAAAGTATAAGCATCGCCATGATCAACATCGGGTGCCACATAAGTTTCAGGTGAGAGAAAAAATTTGGTTGCACTTGCAGAAAGAACACCTTACAGGGCCCCATAGGAAGCTTCGCCCACTCCGTTATGGGTTGTACACCATCACCAAGGTTGTGGGTGACAATGATTTTGAGCTCAACATTCCCCATTTCTTTGGCCTGCACCCAGTCTTCAATGTGCCTATCCTTCGGCCATATTTCCCACCATTATTGGACACCTCAGAAATAGTAGAGTAGTTGACACCAATAGAGCTCAACCCTGATTGCATGCAACAGGCATCCAGTGATCATATTGTGGACACATAGATCAAGGGCACTCGACAACAAATGATCCATCTTTATCGAGTCGTCAAAGCAGGGAAGCTCCTACACCAAGGCAAGTGGCTCACCCGGGGCCAAATTCAGTAGAAATTTCCCCATATGATGGGGGAACTCAACACAATGGAGACCATTTCTTCCTAAGGAGGGACGATTAATCCAGGTGGATATCGGTGGCCACCCACCTTTTCCAACTCGCTCAAAACAATTTTCTGACAATTTTGACAATTTACTATTTTAGCAGTTTTAACTTCGGGGCCCATTTTGAGGGCCTAAATGAAAGTTTTTCGGGATCGAGCTTTCATGCTACCGTGCGCCTAAAACAAATATCGTATGAAAAAGTTACGACCTCGGGAAGTTGATGCACTGACTTACCCAAACGGGGCCCACATGACTTTTGGTGCTTCATCTCCTAGAGTTAGGTTTTTGGATGTCTAAAGTTTTTGACATTCTTGTTTATTGTAAAAAGGCCTTCAGAGCCTCATTGTAATCATCTTCTTTCTAATGAGAGCAACCGTCACATCTCTTCTCAGATATAAACTGCCACCATTCCAACAAGCTTGTTTTCCGCTGCATTTTTATAGTTTTAGCTTATTTCATTATTGAATAGAAAACCAGTTTTATTGTATCTCTGTTATTCTATGTTAAGCATATTTTAATAATCCGTATTCATTTCGTTCTACTCATAAAATCCGAATCATGAAAATTTTAGAATGGAAAGTAAAGAGATAAGTAAATTTGAACTATCAATTCACACGAACTCAACCCTGACCCAAGGTGCCATGATTAGAATTACACTCATCCTAATAGGGATTTTTCTGATTTATTTAAATCTCTTTCGACGTTTTTTTTTTTACTAAGCCCGAATAATCTCACATCTCATGAAACATTATCTTAAGGAAAGAACCTTCCCGTACATGAGACTTTATATGATCTAGTTCTTCCTTTGTTTTTCATTTACAGTGGGATGATAATAGAACCAAAATATCGGGTTTATCTTTGGCCAAAATTCTTTTCTGAAAGTGTGCTTTTGTTGTTTTGATTTGTTTGTTTTGATGTACTTCTGATTTTGATTTCTTTCAATAAAATCTGATTTGGTTTGTTTTTTGTGTGTTCTTTTCCTTTGTTTTTGAGTGAATCTTTTTCTTTGTTGTTTGTCTATCTTTCTGGTCTAGTAAATATTTTGTTTGAGACTTATCACCATGAGAAAATCATTTTCAAGACAGTACCATCCACTAGTCTCCAAAATAACTTGAGACCGTCCAAATCTGGTCTTGAAATACTATACATCTCAGCTCTGCTAAACAATTTTTAATTTGTTTGTTACCTTGTTCCTTTCTCTTCATCTATCTTGAAAATAATTGTCTCTGAAAGTTGGAGTAATATTTGATTATCATGATCATCATAAGACTTTTTGCGCCATCCTAAGTCCTTAAGGGACGTTCCCTATCTGCTTCCCCATTTTTAGACAATCTCTTGTTCAAGGATTAAAATTAAAATTGCATGATTGGATCACCTGTGTCTAAAATTAATAAATCACTAGGTTCTAATTGAAATTTGGAAGGTCTCATCATGAGTCGATCTATCATGACCATTTGGAGTTTACAGTGGTGAAATTACCGTTTCCGGTCACCAAGCTAGGGTAGTGGCCTTCATTCTTCTCAACTGAAGGACAAGAGGTCTCATCACGAGCCGACTTTCTCACCTCCATGGATTTATGTGGATGACGTTGCTTACTAACTGGTCAACAAGCTAGAGAAGTGACTTTCAGTTAGTCACCAAACTGCCAAAAGAATAAAACTTAATGATTCCAAGAATGATCCATCACATGTGCTTAAACTATTTGATGGTATCAAAGAAATCATATAGGTTAAAATGAAACCCTGTCGAGGCTATGGATGCCTGCTGGAAGTAATGGCTTTGTCTGTGGTATTGGAGTCCTTTCTTAAAACTGTTGTGATCCATTGATGAAACGATCATTCAGATTTATAATTATTTCCAAGAATTTCCTTCTTAAAATCATGAATTGTGGTAACTCTTATTTATATATGTCTACATAACTGATATCAATATTATATAGACCGGACAAGGGATTTTCTTAAGGAAACTTGGAGATCTAACAACTTGTACCTCTTTCTTTTTCCTCTTGGTGATGTGTTTTGAATCAATGCAGAGATAACTTCTTCGCCTAGTGAGTTGCCATTTGTTGGCTGCCCCAACTAGCACCCTACTATTTTACTCCCAAATGCAGTATTATCTATAAATTTTTTCACTTCCTAGTATGTTTTATTCATCAGATTGATAAACTCTTTGTAAATATTTTGCTTAAATGATTTTGTTGGGTTTTGCGTGACCAGTTGTCTTTACAGTTTTCTTTCGTATGCTTGTTTCTATGTTATTTTGGTTTGAATGTGTTATGTTTTTGTATTTATTCATAATTTCATGACTGCAAAGCATGAAATGAAATAATTCTCTCGTTAATCTTGCTTGGTGAATTCTTTATATAGTATTATCGTACTTGTCATGTCTTGACTAATGACTATTTCTCACGTTTCCTAGTTCATTTATAAGAGGATACCATCATTCTATATGGTTGCAATTAATTGAACATGTAATCATATTAAACCCTCAGTAATATCCTATATCCTCTAACTTTAATTTCATTTGGATAGGATTTACATTAACGTTATGTCAAGGAAACCTCTCCAAACATCCTTCATGAACATAGGTTTAAAGAAAAAATTATCACTTATCGAATTACTTCGTATTAAGCATGTATCTAGACCTTTGGGTTTTCAATAGGGTTTTTTGTTTTGCATACTTTTGACTTGGGTTAATTCTATGACATATCTATGATCATACTTATCAATTCAGTTCTATCAATCCTCAAGCCTTATACTTCAATTTTTGTTTTCCCATTCTTTTTTATCATGCCCTCATACCTTGGCTTAATCCTGCAAAGGGATGCGATGTGATCATTATAATTGTCTCATCATCCACGATCTGAAATCATTAGTTCGTGGATAATCATAACGAATACATAGGTCATTTGATCTTGAACCCTTTTGTCCTCTGTCATGCGAGCAATCTGGGAAATTATCAGAGTTTTAAGTGGTTGAATGTTTCATTTTGTCCTTGGTTCTTCGAATTCCTAGCCATCATTGTGGGGATGAGGTATTTGGCCATGTTCCTATTTGTTTTCAATCAACCCTTTGTGTTACAAATCGAGGGTTTTGTTTTTCATAGAAATATCATAGTCTTGGCTCAAGCTAAGCTAGTCTTGGCTCAAGCGATTCATTTTCCTGTAGTAAAGGTAAAAGAAGAGCTAAACATCCCACAAGGTTTTAATTACCCACAATAATGCAACATAGTTCAACCTCGTGCCAAAATTGAGAGATGATTTTGCAAGATGGATTATGAGCAAACGGTGAAGCATTTGACAAAACCGTTAAAAACCCATCTCCAAAATGGGGTCATTTATTGTCCTTGAGGGAAGTTTCTTTAGAAACAAAGCAATTTCAAAGATATGCCCCATTTTCTAAAGAGAAATTTCTCAGAAATTCTATGACGATTGAGAAGTTAGTTCAGGTTTTCAGAAAATCCATTTCTCTTCGAGTTTTCATTCATGTCTTACGTGTGACCTGAAGAAAAACTAAAAGAGGGTTGAAGCGTACCCAAGACCTAGAATCGATCCTTGATTGATTGAAATATAAACACTTGGATTGTTTAGAGCAAGTTTCTCAAATCAAACCTATCAATTCAGAGGAAAAACAATGAGTTAAAGAGAGAGATTCAACAATTGACAAGTAATATAGAACATAATTTTCCTCAGGCTATTAAAAAAACCAAAGAACTCTCCAAACAATGTTGTCAAGGAATCCATTAATGTCAATATTATCATAGAATCCAATTTACATGTATCCTCGATTTCTAATGGATAATTCTTGGTAATGTAAAGTCAACATTTTGAAGTTTTGTTTTGATTATGTAGTGTTTTTAGACTAGCTACAAAATCAAAGATTTAGTAGCTAGTCTTTAATTAGTTTTTGCTGATTTAATTGATTTTATTCCTTTTATTTCCAGGTCATGAACAACTTGGAAAAGTATTATCAACCACCTTTATGGAGACAATGGGATACTCCCAGGATCTTAGTTTGTTTTAAATTTGCATACAGTTAGTTTGAAAATGTGAATTATAGCCTCTTGTTGCTATGTCAACAAACTTTTCGATAAATTATTGAGCAAGTTGATTTTATTATTATAAGACTTTTCTATTATGAGTATAAAGTATAATCTTGTAAAAAGGGATATAGATTGTGAAGAGATTCGACTCTATCATGTGGACATGAGGATCAATCCATACTACTGTTTAAATACTCGTGCATTTTAGAGTCACAGGGGAGGAAATTTTTTGGGATCTGATGAACAAGTAAATATTGTGAAGGACATAGAATTATGGATTGCTTGAGGCTTTAGTCCTGTAGGTAATTTCTATGTTTTATATAATATTTCCTTTATTTGATTTGTGTCCTTCCTAGGCTAAATTTGTGTTGTTATAGCTCAATTTTTGTCTAGTTTATCAACACACTATCATATTTGGTCTAAATGTGTAAATGATGGTTTATTATCCCAACAATCAACATGCTTCATGAAAGAAATCATTTCACCATTATGTTATAGTAAAACAATGTTTACTTGTATTATTGTGCGTATTGTGATCTACTTTGTTGATCGAGTTGTTTTGTCGGCAAAGTGGTTCATTAATTCTCAGGAAGGATCTATATAAATGAGTTTTTCTTTCTGCATGATTAATAGGAATTCTAATATTTGTTAAAGTTGCTTCAGATATTGTAACAATTCTTTACAATTGTTTATCCCGGATTTCTCTCGGTAAGAAGACAGTTCGAAGAGCTTTTACACAGAAAGATACGACTGATAGTACTCATTTTATTTCTGGCCAACAATAGGTTAGTATAATTTGATTTCAATTTTGTGGTGGATGTAAGTTACTTTATAAGTACAGATTCTTTTCTCATTCAAACTCACATCGTTATCATCTACTCCCATCCTTTCTTTATTTGATTTTAAATTAGAGCTTCAGGTTAGTAATTAATCTTTTGATATTTTGGTTTGTCTAAGATCTAGATCTTTTTGCAAACTTCTAGTTTCACAAGACTTTATACAAATATTGTACCTGTTTATTTTGTAAAATTTGTATATTAAATGCGTGCACAGTAAATATTAATGTACCTAGTAGGTATTTGCTAATAAACAATTAGCGGTTTTATTTTTTGTATTTTAGATTAGATCCCCTCATCGGCTAACAGAGTCGTAAAACCCATCAGGTTGAGTTGGCCCAAACGACTTAGGTTATTCTAAACAACCTCGAGCCTAAATCTCCCTCTTAGTTGGTGGGTGATCACAGTTTCCCATCAACATGTCTAGAACCTTCTGGAGCCATTTTTAGGCACTAAATGACATGGAATTCTTGGTGGAGGTTGAGTTTTAATAACAATAGTCACAACATTCACATCCAAGAAGTATCCTTGCAACAAAATTTGGGGTAGAGGAACTTAAGCTCAATAGGAAGTTTGAGCAATGGGTATTTGCATGGTGATTCTAGCATTGACATTGCAAAGTGGTTGAAGGGATTACAAATGGATGTGTCAGTATAAGCAATAGACTTGGGAGAATAATAGATTTCTTGGAAATGTGTCCAGGATGAAAATAGTTTTAAGTGGGATAGGATGCAAGGCCCTTGCCTTGATGGAAATGAGCACCCCTACATGTTTGTTGAGATGGTCATCGACATGGATGGAAGAATGCGATAGTGAGTTGCAACATTGGATGAACGTGCCTTGGATGGCCTCACATGATGGAAAGGGATGGCTAAGTGCTAAAGAGCTTGGTAGAAGTGATTTTTTTATGCATGCCAATAAGTCGTGTTTTCATAATTAGATCCTTACAAATGTGGCACAAAGGGATTATATTGTGGAAATGATGTTTTTTGCTTCATGGGTGTGTTGGGCAATGGTGTGTTGGTTTGCGGATGCATCACCTTAGTCCATGGGAAATAGTTCCTAGTTCACTTGGGCATGCATAAAAAATTTGGATGGATATTGGCTTGGGATAATGTGAAGCACAAGGGATCACATGAGTTCCTTGGACATTGTTCAAGTTGGATGGTTGCATTTTCCAGGTGTGTGAGACTTGGGACACTTTGGGAAATGACGCATGATTCATTTGGAACATCAACCAAAGGGGTTGGACATTCCAAGACTTGGAAGACTTTGAGGTGTCAGTTGCACATCGAGTTGAGAGCATTGCACATTTGGGTCCACTTGGCTTAGAGTGGGGAGAATGGCTAAGGAATCCTTTGAGTATAAAAGAAGGAAGTGAGTAGATGCAAAGGTATTTGATCAAGGAGTGATTAGGCATGTGAACAAGGAGTTTTGAGGTGCTAAGTCTAGGTTTTGGAATAATGAACAACTTAGATGCTAGTCAAGTCTTAGGTAGTGTGCATAGAGGACTTAGACATCCTAGCAAGTGTTTAAGGAATGGTAGTACTAGACTAAGACAATTGTAGTTGAAGGGGTGATGTTTGCAGGAGTTAGACCCACAAATGATTTAAGGGTTGGTTTGTGCAAGTATTGTGGCAATAGAAAGTTATACCTAAAATCATTTGTATTCTATAAAGCAAGGCACATGAGTGGTTGAACTCGTTTTTATTCTTGTTACATTCTTCATAATAACAAGTTAAGACATTCAGCTTAGGTGTTGCCCATACTTCTATGTTGTATTCTTTTTACTTGCAAATTTATAGTTATCTAAGTATTGATTATTGTCATAATGCTTTAAATCCATAGTTGAATGTCTTCCTAATTTTTTGAAGAACTTGGTTGTAAATCTAACAATGATAACTTAAGGTGTATTTATGAATAAAACCTTAAGTAAAGAGATATAATATGATTGTAATGATTAAAAGTTAATAAACCTTGTACCTTTGGAAAAGCGATGCCACACAACCACATTGCCAAAAAAAAAAAATAAGTAAAACATGCAAGGATGTGACATTGGCCTTTTTTTTTTTTAACCATGGGAACAACAACCTCCCATCGAGATGTCTCGAGTCCCACCGAAGTGAACCTCTATCCCAGGGGTCGTCTACCCTTCGAGCCTTGTCACAACAAGCCAATATGAGCATCCCTACCCCCAGCCGGTTTTGAACTTGTGACCTCCCCAGAGATAACACATGTTCTTAACCAGTGGGCCCACTCAGGTGCTCTGTGACATTGGCCTTTTAATTATAAGTAAAGATTACTAATTTAAGCCTCCTTAAAGTGTATTTAAGGACAAGACCCTAAATAAAGAGATATAATGTGATTGTAATGATTAAAAGTTAATAAGCCTTGTAACTTAGGCAAAACAATGCCACACAACCAAGGTGTCAAAAATAAAAAATAAAAGCAATTATAACATGTAATGTGACATTGGTCTTTTAATTGTAGGTAAATGTTACCATTTTTATTTTCTCTATTTTTTAAACTTTTTCATTAAAATCTGGTAAAAAGATTCTAGTGGAATGACCATATTTTATTATTTAAATTATATTTTTAAATATATAAATAGATTTAACACTTTAAAAAACTCTCACTTAAATTATATAAACTTAATAACTCAAATCTAAAATTACAATTTTTAACAAAATTTCATACCAAAATTATCTTAAAATATACCCATTAAAACACCAAACAATATAACATTTAGAGTAAGGGCCACATGAAAAAGATAGCGTCAAACAAAAAAATATCCATGTAGGGTTGGCATGGCATAGAGAAGGGTGGTTGACTTTAGGATTACAATCTATCTTCATAGCAGAGTCTTTTCATTGTGGAATTGCAATTAACTTCCCCACATAAAGTCACTTGTGACGTTCAGAACTTTTCCTGACATGCGACTGTATTAAATTATCCTAGAAATCGACAAACACCTGGCGAGCTATTCAGATATCTTAGAAATCCGCTAACAGCGAAATCCTTTTATGTATCTTAGAAATCGGTCACAACAGGCCGATGCATTCTGTTAGAATGTATTCACGGCTTCATGACTTTTTCTATGTATCCACGGATTCATGACTCTTTAAATCCACGAATCCTCCCATCGCTGATGATGAAAGCAGTACACGTAAAGTTCATGCTCAGCAGCAGCAGAACGACTCATGAATCTTGAATGTATTGGTGCTCTTATTTGCTTTTAAATTTGGTGAATTCCTATTTCGGCGAGGGCAGGGCGGATTCAAGACGTATCAGTTATTCCTTTCATTGCTGACAATGAAAGAGGTACACGTAAAGTTCATGCTATGTTTCATATCAGCGGTGGTGGCAGCGGCAGCGGCGGCAGCAGCAGCAGCAGAGAACGATGGGATGATTTACATTGTTCACATGAATAAATCAGAAATGCCCACTGTGTTTTACTCTCACGAGCAATGGTATCAGTCCATAATCTCGTCTATCATAACAACAAGAACAGTGGAGAAACAAATCGAGGGAGCGTTATTGTATGTTTACGACAACGTCATGCACGGCTTTAGTGCTAAGCTGAGGCAGTCGGAGGTGGATGCACTTCAAACAATGCCGGGCCACCTCGCAAGTTACCCAGACAGTAAGGGTAAGCTGGATACCACCCACTCATTCAAATTTCTGGGCCTCAAACGCAAATCCGGCATATGGCCCCGAGCAGAACTTGGCAACAGGTCGGATGTTGTAATCGGAATTCTGGACACGGGCATCTGGCCAGAGAGTGAAAGCTTCAAAGACGAGGGAATGAGTGAGATCCCTGCCAAGTGGAAAGGCCAATGCCAGCCGGGTACTGCCTTTAACTCCTCCCTTTGCAACAGAAAACTCATAGGAGCCCGTTACTTTAACAAAGGATTCCTGGCGCAGCACGGTTCTCTCAATACGACTGTTGATTACGATTCGGCCCGAGACTATGATGGCCATGGCTCACACACCTCTTCAACAGCAGCAGGCAACTTTGTTGCCAATGCCGATTTTTTCGGGTATGCAGAAGGCACAGCGAGGGGTGTGGCACCCCGGGCTCGCCTGGCCATGTATAAGGTAAGTTGGTTCGATGACTTCATAGGCGCAGACGTTTTGGCCGCGATGGAGAGCGCCATATCCGATGGAGTCGACGTCTTGTCTCTGTCTATGCATTTGTGGCCCCCAGATTTCTACAAAAACGCCATAGCTATAGGAGCCTTTGCAGCGGCAGAGAAAGGCGTGTTTGTCTCCTGTTCAGCGGGCAACAGCGC
>ML800074.1:468233-479946 GCA_009831015.1 Picea engelmannii
AGAATTATTATCCAATAATGAGCAGTAAGAAATAAACAATCACACACATACATAGTACACTAGTGTTTTACATGGAAACCCAAATTGGGAGAAAACCATAGAATGATTTTTCTTATATGTATTGAAGAATTACATTCATTGGAAGCACCAACTTCCTTTGTTTTCTAGATGCAATTGGAAGGAGGCTCCAACCCTCTAGTTTCTCAGGCTACAACTTGAGGGAAGATCCAACTCCCCAATTCTCTGTCTACAACCAGAAGGAGGCTACAACCCCCTATGTTCTCCGACTACAACTAGAAGGTGACTACAACCACATGTCCTTGCCCCGTCCTGCCACCCTGAAGTAGAAGTAGAATGATGGAGCCATTGTCACACTATCACTGTGAGATATATTGTTGTAAACCTGTACCAATAAATCTGAACCATGCATCAACCATGAATCAAGATGTACCTCAACTTGTAATCAACCTATACCATAAACAAGTGCATCAACCATGCACCAACCTGTACCATAAACAAGTGCATCCAACCATGTACCGAGTATGTACCAATCATGTGTCAACTACTCATCAACTATGACTAATCAATATGTACCAACATCATCAACTATACACCTTATGTATGTGCCAACTCATCAACTACTTCTCTCAACCATGTACTCAACATGTACCTCAACCAAAATCCCTCATCAATTTCATCATCCAAATCTGATTTGTAGCTTTGTAGTAGACCTGGTGTATATGATCACATTCCTTCAAACCTAAACTGATACACAATGTTCTTCAGTATTTTTTATGCAATTCCTCCAGGTGTCACTACTTGGAACCTCTCAGAAAAGGACTTATAGCAAAAATGGCATACCTTGCTGAATTTTGGCTTATTCTAGAGAGCGACCTTGTAGAGCGTTCCCCGCACGAAATATTCGTTGAATTGATCTGAAATTGTTAAAAAACATATTACTGACTGTACCCTAACCAACACATTTGGTCTCACTAAATTTGGATCTGTTATGAAGAAGTTATGACGTTTTTACCTGAAACACCTTTTTTTGACTAGTTTCAGAACTAGCCACAAACCCTATTTTCCACGGAGTGTAACTCCCAAAATACAACGAACCACAAGCTGAATTTTTTACCACAGATACTTGGGTATGTTTTCTTAATGGGATATCAATTTCACAGTCTGAACCATTATACGCACTATCCATCTAGGATATTTTCCCTGACAAATTCACTATCCTTCATCTGATTATTCCACAATTAAGCATGGGTTCTCTTACTCCGCAAAGCATCTTTCTGTGAGGGTATTCACCATAAGGGGACCACTTTGGAGATCATCCATATTTACTTCTTATCAACCATGACAAAATAATAATGAGTCATATTTACATCAAACAATTTTGGGTCCATTACCCAAACCTTTGTGCTACATGGCTTTCTTCAAGGGTTGACATTAATGACAACCAACCTTAATCAACAATATCCCCCTTTGGCATTGATGGCAACACTCTGATGCAATACTGAAATCATATTACTCATGCTCCCCCTGAAACCATGTCTCTGTCCTCTGCATCTGATAAATATGCCTCTCTCCTATGCATCTGATAAATCTCTCCTCCTTTGTCATCAATGGCAAAGGTATCTTTGCATCCAGGGATGCTCCCCCTGACTGAACTATCCTCTTATGGTGCTTCCTTGTGTACATCTAAGACATATAATATAAGCATTAAAAGGAATTCATTTTGGAGTAGAAATAACTCCAAGTCTTTGGCAAAGATATTCAAAGGCTTCCTGTGGAAGTGGTTTTATAAAGATGTCTGCCACATGTTCTTTTGTGCCCACATACTCAAATTTGATGTTCTTTTATGCAACATGTTCTCGTATAAAGTGATACTTGATTGAAATGTTTTTTGTCTTGGAGTGCATCACCGGGTTTTTTGAGATACTGAAGGCACTTGTATTATCACAATATATTGGAATGGGCTCATCATACTCAACCTGTATATCTGTCAAAGTTTGTTTCATCCAAAGAACCTGTGTACAACATGATGTTGTTGCAATATACTCTGCCTCAACTGTAGATAGAGATATCAATGATTTTTTCTTACTTATCCATGATACCAAACACTCACCTAAGTAGAATGTTGCTCCACTGGTGCTTCATCGGTCATCAATACAACCTGCCTAATCTGCATCTGTGTAGGCAATAAGTGATATATCTTTTCCTTTTAGATACAATAATCCAAACTCTTATGTTCCTTTGAGATATATGAAAATCCTCTTTACTGCTAATACATGTGATTCATTTGGTGCTTCTTGAAATCGTGCCACCTATCCAACTGCTTGCATTACATCTGGTCTGGATGCTTTCACATATAATAGGCTGCCAATCATTGACCTGTATTTCCTTTGAATCATCATCTTTGCTCAACTTACAACATGTTTTCATGGGAGTGATAACTGGTTTGCAATCTTCCATTCTGAACCTCTTTAGCACTTCTCTGATATACTTGGTTTGAGAAATACAAATTGCTTCGTTTATTTGACGTATCTAAAGTCCCATAAAGAAGGATAGTTCTCCAAGTAACAACATTTCAAATTCATTCTGCATGTCTTTTGCAAATTTCTGGCTTAACCCGTCATCATCACTACCAAAAATAATATCATCAACATAAACTTCAATTAATAAAATATTACCTTGACTTACCTTGATGTAGAGGTTGTTGTCTACACTTCCTTTTTTGAACCTTGCTTGTTGCAGATACTTATCTAATCTGGAGTACCATGCTCTAGGAGTCTGTTTTAGACCATACAAGGCCTTATTTAATTTACACACATAGTCTGTGTTCTCTAACAACTGAAATCTTTTTGGTTGTTCAATGTAGACTTCTTCTTCAAGTTCCCCATTCAGAAAAGATGATTTTACATCCATTTGATATACTTTAACATTTTTGGAGCATGCATAAGCTAAAAGCAAACATATTGCTTCCATTCTGGCAACTGGGGAAAATGTCTCTTCAAAGTTGATTCTTTCAATCTGTGCATATCCTTTACATACCAATCTAGCTTTGTTCCTTGTAACATGTCCATCTTCATGCAATTTATTCCCGAAAACCCATTTTGTGTCGATCACATTCTTATTCTTTGGTCTTGGAACCAATTCCCAAGTGCCATTTTTTTCTATTTGATCCAATTCTTCATCCATGGCCTTATTAAAAAATTCATCCTTGCTCGCTTCTTCAAAATAGTTTGGTTCAATTGTAGATAAGAGTGCTAGGTGTGTTTGTTTTGGTGAATGGATTTTTCTTCTAGTCTCAACTCCTGCATCTTTGTTTCCAATAATCTGATCTGAAGGATGATTCTTCTGTACTTGTTTTCTAGGTGTATTTGGAGATACTTGATGAACTTGCTCTTCTGCTTCTGTCAGATTATCTTCATATTCATCTTCCTCTTCTACTTCTTTTTCATCTTCTTCTTCGAAAAGTTGTTCCATTGATTTGTTTTCTTCTTCCTTTGATTCTGGTCTGCCTGTTTCATCAATTGTTACGTTGATGCTTTCCACAACTTTGTTTAATCTTAGATTGTAACACTTGTATGCTTTCCTTGTACTTGAGTAACCGACAATTATTCCTATTAGTCTCTAATTTTGTCTTGGTTTAGTGAGAAACCCTTATCCTAAACCCTCCTTACCTACACTTCATTTTCTGTTTCCAGTTGATTTTGATCTTTGTTTTTAGTGTCTTATGGTTTGCATTACAGTTTTTGGATAGTTTATTTAAGTTTGATTTTGAAAGACATGGTTTTAAAACGAGGTGTCACCTTATATGCCTGTTTGAATTTCAAATTTTCAAATTTTGCTAAGTCATTAATAGCGCTACAGGAATAAGGTTATTCCCGTAGCGCCAAAATAATCATGCCTTGATATGCACCTGCTATCTATATTTCGTTATGATGACACGAATCATGGATTGAGAGTTCACATGCGTCCACGAAAGCTTGGAATCATTTACAGATTCAAACCGTTTCATAATCTAATTGTTGTATACCTGCGCATGACTCATTTTAAATCACCCAATTCTCAATGATCATTATATTATACCTATTCGATTTTGCTGGATTTAGGTGCAGGTATTCGCTCAAAGGAATGGTATACACTAATAGATTGTAGGTGGAAAATTTGGAACTCGAGGGCGCTAGTTACAGGATTGTATTTTGATGGCGCCAAAGAGGAGCTGATAGGTAGTCAAAATAGAACCAGAGGGTGCCAAACTTCTTGAAGCCTATCCTCAGATGGCTCAAAGGTTCATAGATGCTGGGTGGTTTGAATTCCTTACCACTTTTCAGGGTTACGATGAGTAGGTCTCCATGGAGTTCACTCTGAATTTCGATGGTCACGAGGTGGAGATTGGTAATACGCTAATGCTAGTGACAGAGCAGACTATCGCAAAGGATTGTAAGTTGGTGGTTGGAGGAGAAGGATGGTGGAAGAGAGAGGATGTGGTTACATAATTTGTAAACCAATTCCTGCTTCCAGATAAGCAAAATCCGAATTGGAAAAGGGGAGTACCTCGTAGTTGGATTTGACCCGAATGGCACATGGCTCTGATCATGATTCATAGGTATATCACCTGAGAAGGTAGATTCTCACTAGTCTATATCTACCACATTAGGATACTAATGCATTTAAATGGTGATTACACTTTAAATCTCCCTTATTTTCTACTCAAAATATTGACAAAGATGTCAAAGAGAGTGCAGTCACTCTCCACCAATGCTAAGAACAGTCTATTTCATCAAGTCCTAATTAAAACTTTAGTCACGTCTACTTTGAGTGAATTACAGAAGCCCTGGAGCTGGCTCACGGAATCTTTAAACCCTAACACACATTCCAATAAATAGAAGAAATACAAAGGGAGAAAGACCGTTACATAGAGTTGAGATATTTCAATTGATGAAACCCCTGTGAAAGAGGAGATGCCTGATATCAGGGTGACCAGGAAGAGCAGAAGTAAAAGACCTAGGTGGGATCCATAAATTGAAACGTTTTCTGAAGAAGATGTTAAAGGGGAAAATGACCCAGATAATGATCTTAATACTCAAACTACAATCAAGCATGAAACACCATCAACCAGTAAAAGGGGTGTTGTAGTCAAAGGGAAAAGGGTTAAAGGTGTGTCTGTATCACAAAAACCTAGAAGGAATTCTACTAGGGTCACCAACAAGTATAGACTAAAGTCAAAGGCCATGTTTAATCCATTAATCAAAGAAGAAAACGTCATAGTCATAGAAGATGACTCTGAGAATGCTGAAGCAGGTACTAGGAAAAGGGAAAAAAGAACTTCATTGCCTAAGAAACCAGTCAACAAAGGTAAAAGAATGATTTCACCACCTACATGACCTGTACTGAGAGCTTCAACCAGAATAGAAAAATCTAAAGAGATGGCTAAAGTTATCAGTGAAACCCCTGAGGATAAACAAGATTACTTTGAAGACTCAGATCACATATCAGATGTGCCTGAAGATATAGATTCAACAAGTTCCGATGAAGAACATAGCTCGGGATTAGTCTCAAAGTACCAAGTTAAATCAAAAGAACCCAAAGTTGCCTTAAATCTGAATGAACCTGCGCCTCTTGAAGAATGCTTAGGATTCAGAGTTAAAATCATAACTGATAAAGAAAGGATCAAGGAATTTCAGAAAACAGTTAGACAATTAAAGAAAGAAAAGGCGCAAATAGAACAATGGAATGCTCACCAGCAAGAAAGGATTCAAGGTTTTAAAAAGAAGAAGAAAGAGCAAATGGAATTTCTCAAAGAACTCGGGGAGATAAATTTTAGACTCTATTGGCACAATTTTGTGCTTACCACAAAGCTCAAACAAAAAAATGCTAAAGCTACTGCTATGATTATATCCTAAAGGTTACATGGAGATTTGCTACAATCATGATTTAAATGTTTTCCAGGAAATATGGAAAAGCCTATTCGTTTTGGTCAATGAGATGCTAAGACCTCAATCTGATTGACTAAATCAAACTAATTCCTATTTTGTAGAATCAAATGTAAATGCTGGCAATATTTTGCAATATCAAGTTGTTGAGCAGTGATCTATTTTTGGATTGTAGAAGCTCTTTTTGAGTGAACTACCTTAGTAGATAGATATTATTCAAATCTAGTCATTAAAGCTATACTAGATGATAGGATCTGGAAGTTTTATAGATAGTTTAAATAAACAAAGGAAAGACTACGTGGAGGTCGAAAAATTGGAGATCCAGGGGACCATTTTGTGAAATTCATTGTAAAAGGCATTTATGTTCAATTTGACACTTAATAGAAAAGGCATATGGATGGTTAGACCCTCTTTTTCTACTCTGTTATTTCTTTCTTCATGCTTGAATTCATTATTCAGATTGCAATGCTTTTTGATTCTTGACTGTTAATTTATACAGTGAAAATTTTACTGTAGAGATAATCTTTCAAGTTTTGATATCAAGCTGATAGTCTTGTTTCTTTATGACATTTTGAGACGAGAATTCATGTGAAGTTGACAAATTGAAGACTTCATCTTCCTTTTTCTTAATTGGTTTAATCCATCTATGTGTCTACCTATTATTCATCCAATGGGATATGCTATGTTCTGATCTTGATTTTCATGTCATGTTGTAACCTTGAGACAGTTTTCAACCACCCTACTAAAAAAACCAAATCATAAAACCTTAAAAATACTTTGCAATAAGCAAATGATGCCCTAACTTGCCCTCTCATAGTCAAGTGAAACTTTAGGGACTAACAATTTCTTTGTCCACACAAGAGTCAAACTTTCCTATTCTGCCATCTTCTCTTTTAATGTAGCATTTGCTTCCAAAAACTCTGAAGTGCTTCACATTTGTTGGTCTTCCTTTCCATAGCTCGTAGGGAGTTTTATCAGTGTTGTTTATGAGCTTACTCTATTTTGAATGTGAACTTTTATATGCACTGTCTGTGTCCAAAAAATATCTGTCAACTTTGAATCCATTATCATTGTTTGAGCCATTTCTTGTACTGTCCTGTTCTTTCTTTCAACAACTCCATTCTGTTGAGGTGTCCCAGTGATGGAGAATTGCCTTTTTATTCCATGATTTCTGCAATAGTCCATAAATTCCTTTGAGGTGAATTATCCTCCATTATCTGATCTTCAACATTTGATTCTTGAATCCATCTCATTTTCAACCATTTCCTTGTAGATCTTGAAATTTTCAAAAGCTTCTGACTTGTTCTTAAGAAAACAACCTGCAGTCATTCTTGTATAATCATCAACTAATAGCATAAAGTATCTCTCACCTTTTAAGACTTTTCTTGTAGTTGGTCCAACCAGATTAGTATGCACAATTTCCAGTGGTTTTGTTGTTGAATATTCCTTTGATTTGAACTTGGTCTTTGTTTTCTTTCTTTCCATGCTTGCATAAAGTGTTGGTTGGTTTCATGATCTGGGGCATTTCTATGACTGCTTCTCTTTTGCTGACTTTGACAAGGTTATCAAAATGCATGTAACCCATTCTTCTGCTCCATAGCCAACTTTCATCTTTCTTTCCTAGACAACACTTTTCATTTCCAATTTCTCTTAACACATATATGTTGCTTGAAGTTCTTGCAGCTGTAGCGACCAATTTCCCTGAAACTTCTTTTCTTATCTCATACTTTTGTGAATCAAAAGTAACTTTATGACCTTGGTCACACATTTGACTCACACTTAAAAGATTATGTTTCATATCTTCTACTAGTAGAACATTTTCTGCCTTTACATTCTTGTTCCCAATTCGGACTATGCCTTTTCCAATGATTTTGGTTGAATCATCATTTTTGAAGGAGACTAATCCATCTCTTTCCTTTCGTAATGTAAGAAACTTGTCTCTATCACCTGTCATGTGTTTTGAACATCCATTGTCAGCATACCAACCACATTTATTTTGTTTAGCTTGTAGAGCGACTATGCATTCTTCATTGCTATATTGATCTTGATTTCTTATCCATGTCATTTTCTGAGGTTCTTGATTGTGACTCTGTCGAGGTTCTTTAGGAGGGATTGCCATTCTGAAATTTTTATCCATGTGTCCAAAATTGTTACATTTGTAACCTTCCACTACAATGCTCAAAGATTCAAACCTATTGTAACTTCTTCTCTGTGTTTCACTAGGTCTTCTTGAATAAACCTTTTGTGTATGGCTCTCAAAGTAGTTATTGTTCTTGTTGTTAGCTCTGCAATTTACAACTTTATGTCCAAAATTATTACATGCATAGCATAAACCAATAAATATAGTTTGATACCTGGTAGTTGAAGATCTTTTGAAAGGAGGTGCTCTTATGAATCCTTCTTCTTCTTGACACCTGTCTATCTGTTGTTGATTCTGAAATCTGAATCTTCTCGGTGGAGGAGTGTCCATGTAATCTTCCTTTTATATCTTTTTATCCCCTTTGATTGTTTTTTCATAGCTTTTCGGATTTGTTTCTTTCTCCACTATTTTGGATCCTGATCCCTTTTCTGTCTGATTGTATCCAAGTCCGGACTTGCCAAGATGAGATTTTTGACTGCTGATAATGTCATCTAGAACTTTTGAGCTATTCTACATATTTCTCTTTTGAATATCCTTTCTTAGTGTGACAATCTCTGCTTCCAGGTTTCCAATGATCATGTTCTTTCCTTCTAGTTTTTCTTTGAGTGCTTCTTCAATTCTTTTATCTTCTTCTATTTGAACCTTCAATTTTGTGATCATTTGTTCTAGTTCTTGAGTGTCTTTTTTCTTATCTAGTTCTGCTTGTAGTTTCTTGTTTTTCTTCTTTTCTCTTCTGATAAATTTTATGGCACTCATTAATTCTTCTCAGAAGTCAACTTTTGCCTCTTCAATTTCTTCTTCAAATACTTATTCATATTCTTATTTGAAGTCTTATTTATCAGAGTCTTCTACTTCCATGAATAGAACTCTCCCTGTTTCACTGTCACTGACTTCATCTTCATCTAATGATGAGATGTCTTCTTTGGTGCAAAATATTTTCTTGAAAACTTGTTTTGTATTTCTTTTATCTTTATATGTTTCTCTGCCTTTTGAGTAACCTTCATCATTTCTCTTTTTCTTATGAGGACATTTGTTACAAAAATGACCAATACCATCACAATTAAAACAAATTAAAGGAATATTACCTCTATACCTATCGTTGGTTCCCTTGTTGAGTCTTTTGACAAAGTTGGCCACTTCTTCATCACCTTATGAGACGTCGCTACTGCTACTATATTCTTCTTGTTCCTTTTTTTTTTTCTTTGATCTTTTGGATGCTTTGAAGGATGCTTCTTTTACATATAGATTTTCATGTTCAATTCTCATCTCATATGCTATGAAGATTCCATGCAGTTCGTCCATGCTTATTGATTTTAGATCCAATCTTTCTTCTAGTGCTGATATCTTAGGGTTGAATCTCATAGGAAGAGATCTTAGTACCTTTTGAACAATTACAGATTCTTCGATTTTTTCTCCCAATCCTATGGTTGCATTCACTGTTTCATTGACTTGTAAGAAGTAGGTTGCGGTATCTTCATCTTCCTTCATTTTTAGTTGTTCGAACTGACCTCTATAAGTTTGAAGCTTTTCTTCTTTGAATTTTGAATCTCCTTCATAAATACTTGTCCCAAATCTCTTTAGCATATTTACAATGTGCGACTTTGGTGAATACCGTATCACTGAGACCATTCAAAAGTGCATTTTTGGCTTTGGAATTATTCTCACCGATTTTCACTGCTTTGTCATTTGTTGGTGGAACTGTTGGTGCTGTGTATCCATATACAATTGATTGCCAAACTTGAAATCCCTGTGCATGTATATATGTCTTTATCCTTATGCTCCAAAAAGCATACTTATATCCATCAAACTATGGTATTCCATTTTTATATGAGTTGGTACTCTCCATGATCTACCTTTCAGTGGTTAAACTGATTTATGAAGGAACCTGCTCTGATTCCAATTGTTGGATTACTGAGAGGGGGGGGGGTGAATTAGTAATAGGGTAATTATAATATTTTTTCTTCAAATGTTATATCAATGTAGAATTATTATCCAATAATGAGTAGTAAGAAATAAACAATCACACACATACATAGTACACCAATGGTTTACATGGAAACCCAAATCGGGAGAAAACCACAGAATGATTTTTCTTATATGTATTGAAGAATTACATTCATTAGAAGCACCAACTTCCTTTGTTTTCTAGCTGCAATTGGAAGGAGGCTCCAACCCCCTAGTTTCTCAGGATACAACCTGAGGGAATATCCAACTCCCCAATTCTCTGTCTACAACTAGAAGGAGGCTACAACCCCCTATGTTCTTCAGCTACAACTGGAAGGTGGCTACAACCACCTGTCCTTGCCCCGTCTTGCCACTTTGAAGTAGAAGCATAATGATGGAACTACCGTCACACTATCACTGTGAGATATACCGATGTAAAATTGTACCAATAAATCTGAACCATGCATCAATGATGCATCAACCTGTACCTCAACCTGTAATCAACCTGTACCATAAACAAGTGCATCAACCATGCACCAACACATACCAAAAAACTTGTAATCAACCATAACAAAGTGCATCCAACCATGTACGAAGTATGTACCAATCATGTTTCAACTACTCATAAACTATGACTCATCAATATGTACCAACATCATCAACTATACACCTCATGTATGTGCCAACTTATCAACTACTTGTCTCAACCATGTACTCAACATGTACCTCAACCAAAATCCCTCATCAATTTCATCATCCAAATCTGATTTGTAGCTCTATAATAGACTTGGTGTATATGATCACATTCCTTCAAACCTTCCTTAACTTTAACAACAAGAGACTAGCATTTTCATCAAACTTTTCTTTAGTCTCACATGCTTAGTTTTGGATTAGTCAACAACCCTAACTTGAAGTAATCATAACTTTGAACCTGTAATGTATAAAGATCTGAAACTGATATACAATTTTCTTTATTTTTTTTAATGCAATTCCTCTAGGTTTCACTATTTGAAACCTCTCAGAAAAGGAGTTATAGCAAAAATGGCATACCTTGCTGAATTCTGGCTTATTCTAGAGAGCGACCTTGTAGAGCGTGCCCCGCATGAAATATTCATCGAATTGATCTGAAACCGTTACTCAATATACTACAGATTGTATCCTAACCAACACATTTGGTCTCACGAAATTTGGATGTGTTATGAAAAATTTATGACTTTTTTACTTGAAACACCTGTGTTTGACTAGTTTCAGGACTAGCCACAAACCCTATTTTCCATGGAGTGTAACTCCCAAAATACAATGACCCACAAGATGAATTTTTTACCACAAATGCTTGGGTATGTTTTCTCATTGGAATATAAATTTTACGGTCTAAATCATTATATAAAAAAGGTTATAGAGAAAATGGTGAGATGGTATGTAAATAACATACTTTAGAAAGCACCATCAAAAGAATTTATCCTTCCTTGCATTTCAACCTTCTTTTCTTCACCTTCCCTCATAAATCCGGCTTAGATATCCTTGTTTACCTCAGACACCTATAGATATTCAATATCCTCAAGTGTGATTAAAATGAGAGAGCCTTGCCTCTTATTTATACTCTCCAAGTAGCTTCCTTAAAAACATCTTCTAGGTCACTTGGCCCACTTTCCTTATTTTAGGGTTAACCCACTTCTAATTTCTC
>ML800074.1:479996-496116 GCA_009831015.1 Picea engelmannii
ACCACTTTGACTACTTTGACCTTTTGGGGCTTCTAGATGACATATGAGGGTCCTCCAACTTCATAAGGCCATAACTCTCAAACCGTGAGGAGTTATGTGACATTACACATACCACCAGAAATGGAATGACATGTAATATCCATATATAATATTATTACCTTCAAATATAGAAAAAATCATACCGTTATCCGCCAAACAAACTTGGGTCCATTACCCAAACCTGGGTTCTCCAACTTCACATGGTCATAACTCTCTAACCGTGAGGAGTTATGTGACATTATACATACTACTAGAAATGGCATGACAAGAAATATCCATATAGGATAGTGTATCTAAAAAATTCATTGTCCTTCATCTCATTATTCCACAATTAAGCATGGGTTCTCTTACTCCGCAAAGCGTCTTCTCATGAGGTCTTTCACCATAAGGGGACCACTTTGGAGTTCATCCATATTTACTTCTTATCAACCATGAAAAAACAATAATAAGTCATATTTACATCAAACAATCTTGGGTCCATTACCCAAACCTTTGTGCTACGGGGCTTTCTTCAAGGGTTGACATCAATGACAACCAACCTTAATCAATAGGAAATTGGTGACATTTAAAGTTGTGGGACATGCAATATGCATTTATATTTACTATACAATATATAAAATTATTTTAATAAATATATAAAAAATATTATCTTTCGATTGTTCATTAAATTTAGTACGATTCATAAATTTTGAAGGGAGTTTTGTGCATTGTGTGACATGATTCTCTACAATAATTTTTACTGATTACAAGGAGTTTTAATTGAATTTTTTTGTTCTAATTAATTGTTGAATTATTTGTGTTTGATCACTATATAGTGTTCTATAAGCCATGAAGGCGAGATTCTTCCCAAAGTTATAGGTGTTGCGGTTGGCAACTTGTAAGACATTTGGCTTTTGGGCTTCTACAAATATATGAGAGTGGGTAATAAGTCTTGTGCATCTAGTATATTGATTTTAACTAGTTGGCTTCCATAGTAATATATGTATTTTAGATGAGTGTAATTAGTTTCTCTGCTTTTTTTTTGATAGAGTTTTATTTATGCGCAGTGCATCTACTTTTGATGCATTGCTGGTTGGAATGGTGGAGTGTTTTTTTTTTTTTTTCCAGAAGAAATTCAAGTCAGACAATGGTTGTTACAAAGACTTTGTAGGCTGAAAAAAATCAAAGGTGAATAGGGAGAGAAGGTGTGTTGTTTTTAGGTTGTATTGTTCACTTTGTTTTTTGGTTTCTTAGTGTGTTTATCTACTGTGTCATATGTTATGGTTCAGAAAGACGAAGTTGTTCTAAATTTCCAAGTGTTGTGAGTCACGAATTGTGGGATTTCTAATTTTGGGGTTTAAGAAATCTACGTCAAAGGGTAATAAATCCTCTACGTTGTATGGTATATATGCCAAATAAGATTAGACTCTGATTCTTATTTTTCATTTTCAAAATTAAGTTAAGTTGGTCGGGGGATATTTCAAACACTGCATAGGATAAAAAGAATCAGAGTTAAGCATAAACAAAAAAGGTGTGTTGTTGTCAGCTTGTATTTCTCTTATTTTGCAATTGCTTGATGCTATGGAGATAGCATGGGTATAAAGTAAGGGAGCAATGCATTGTTTTGCATGTGATGCAAATAAATGTTTTTTAGGTTGGATGCATTTTCATACGGTTTTGGGGATTCTTTAGTTGATGCATTATAGTTTGTTCCATTTGTTCTTTTTTTGTGTGTATTTTATTATAGTATAAGCCACTATAGTTCAGAATGACGATCATTTTTCATCTTTTTTGAAGGCTTTTTCTATGAACAAATGGCCACACTTTGTGCAACTATGTATTGCGCAACTCCATACTTGATAGAGGAATATCGCTAGCACAACTAACATTGTTTGTTTTCCAAGGAATTCATGTTGGTTATCATCGTATAGTTCCATACCTTCGCATGGAAAAATGTAATAGGGGGTGTAATTTGGAAAATATCCAAGTCATTTACTAGACATTGATTTTGTCAGATTTACAAGGGGAGGGAAACGATTTAGAACTACTCCTAAGTAAATGTCATGATTTTCTATGGGCTAGTGGTGCTTTCTATTTATGGTTATGCATATTTTGAAGGTAATTTTTCTGGGGAAAGGACATTTGAGTAAACACACGCTATCCACTAGGGATTAAATAAATTTATGTTGGGTGCTATATTTATCTTTCTGAAATTTCTTGGTCAAACACCTTTTATACTTTATATTTTTTTTCCAGGTTGTGTAGAGGCTTTTTCTATGACCATATCTCTGTAATTGACATAGCTATTTTTTTCGTGCCTTGGCATTGTGCACATGTTTGTTGCGTGCATAGGAAACACTTGGTCTATTTTAGAGCATTATGTGGAGCATGGATGTGTGCTTCCATAGGTTCACATTTCAAATATTATGCAAGACAAGTTGTGAAAAGCTACGTTAATTGGAGTTGGTGGGGTCATTTATGGCGCATTGATTTTTTTCAGTTTTAGGAATAAGCGACGAGGATTTAGAAGTGATGCAAACTAGATGCCCTAATTTTTCTATGGACTACGCAATGGTTTCTATTTATGTTGACCTATGTTCTGGAAATTATTCATGTGTCTCGAAAATATGTTTCAATAAATATGCATTATTCATTTGAGCTTGAATCAATTCTAGCTTTCTGCTTTATTTATGTTTCGTAAATTTCACATTGAAATGATTTTATAAATAGATATAGTGGATTTACAAGTAGTGCTAAGTAAATTTCACGCTTTTCTATGGGTTGGATCATGCATTGTATTTATAAGTATGCATGTTTTGAACGTAATTCATCTAGGGGAAGGAAATTTTAGTAAACAAACACCATCCATTGGGGCTTAAAGCAATTTTTGCTCGGTGTTCTATTTATCTTTCGGAAATTTCATGGTCAAATTTATTTTTTACTTTATCTTCATGTTGTGTGGAATATTTTTCTATGATCATATCTCCATAGTTGGCATAGCTATTTTTTTCATGCATCTGCATTGCGAACAATTATTCCATGTGCATAGGAAACAATTGGTCTATTTTAGAGCATTGTGTGGAGGATTGATGCCATTGATCCTCATGGGTGTTGTGATTCCACAGCTCCATAGTTATAATAGTTATGCGATACTAGTTGTGACAAGCTAGGTAATTTGGAGGATGGATGAGTCATTTATGTCACATTGATTTTCTCAAATTTTGGAGGAAACGACAGAGATTTAGACCTGATGAAAAGTAGATGTCACTCTTTTCTATGGACTGCATAGTGACTTTTATTTATGGTGAGATGTGTTCTAGAGGTTATCCATGTTTCTGGAAAAGACAATTAAGTAAATATGCATGATGTGCTGGAATACTGGGGGGTGGAACCAGTATGAGAACTTTTTACCATTTCTTAATCATAACATGTGAACATTAAATTTATCAACAATATATCATTTATGATTGCATTCAATATATCATGAGCAGTACTAATCAGCCAGTGCATAACAATTAACCACATACAAAGTACACCAGAATTTATGTGGAAACCTAAATGGGAGAAAACCATGGAATGGTTTCTTATATATCAAAGATTACATTCATAGGAAGCACCAAATGGAAGGAGGCTCCAACCCCCTATTTACAGGATCCAACCTGAAGGAAGCTACAACTCCCTAAATTCTCCAACTACAACTATAAGGATTCTCCAACCTCCTAGTTTATAGGCTCCAACCTGAAGGAATCTCCAAATCATTTTGTTCTTCGGATATAATCGAAAGGAGGATATGACCCCCTTTCCTTGCCCCATCCTTCCAACCTAAATTACAAATGTAGACTCATCATGTCACTAAAACTGCCATTGATAAACAACCTGTCTCTGTCACTATCATTATCTTTGTCTATGTCATTATCACTGATACATCATCACCATCAAAAATATCCACTCACATAGACTATACATCAAAATGTATGCCCAACATCAAATATCCAAAGTATGTGCCATATACCACAAAATGTACCTCAACCATATACCATATCACTCATGATATGTTTCAATCATGCCATAAACCATGTACCATTAGATGTACCAATAAAAAGTATCATAACATCAATGATGTGCCTCACACATAATACCAACATCACCAACACATGCTTCAAGCATGTACCATAACATCACCATACATCCAAGATGTACCTCAAAGCATATGCCCAAATCTCCAAGACATGCCTCAAGCATGTGTCATAACATCAAGATATAACAATCAAAATCACATATAAAGACATAGCTCAGATCTTGTAAAAACCTTACAACATCATCATACCTTGCTGCAACTTGGAACACGAATCCCCATTGCTTTACCTTAGCCTTGCTACCTCATATTTGCTAATAGATCAAGTGTTCACTAGATAGATATTCAATGAACTTGTGTATATGAATGAGAGACTCTTTATGTGTATTTATAATTTTCAAGAGACTTCTTTTGGGATAACTTGTAACTGTTTTACCTTTTTTCCTGATTTTAGGGTCAACTCATTATTTCTTGTTACAATTTTTTTACCGTTTAATAAATGATTTTTTTACCCCTTTTCCTGATTTTAGAGTCAACTCATTATTTCTTGTTACAATTGTTTTACCCTTTAATTAATTACTTGTAACTTCTTGTTGCGACCATTTAGGGACTTCTTAACTTTTAGGGTCAACTCATTATTTCTTATTACAACCATTTTACCCTTTAATTAATGACTTCTTGTTGCAACTATTTAGGGACTTCTTAGCCATTCTTTGACGCTTTCAAATTCACGAGGACATAACTCCTCAATCGCGAGGAACCATGTAGTGTACCACCTACTATTGGAAATGACATGATGAGGATTACCCATATATGAGGTTTTTGCATATACTTGAAATTTTTTTCAACCTCATAATTCTCAGTCAACTTCGGGCCTTATGACCACACCTTTGGGGCTTCCAAACTTCTCCAAGGGTTGACATCAATGAAAGTCAACTTTCCAACAATATCTCCTATTGTTCCAGAGTTTGTACTTAAGGCTTGAAGTACAAAGTCTAGGCATACTAAAAGTAAAGAGGGTTTTTGATAAATGAAATAAAATCAGTTCTTTAGGAAAAGAAGCTATGGTTGATTTCTGAGTTGTCTTTGTCTTGCTTCTAACCATTCTTGGATGTTTATGTCCTGTTCAATGGTTTCCCATGAACATTCAAGTTCAACCCGGGTGGTGGCAATTTCTAAGATGGTATTAAACAAGGTTAAAGAAATGTTGGTCTGATCTGTGAAACCAGGCTCAATGTTGGGTTGTCTTGTAACAAATACAGTCATGGAGGAAAAGAAGGTTAAAATCTCTATTGTTTTTTAGTTTTGTTGTTTCTATTTTAGATTATATGAGAAAAATTCCCAAATTTGAATTAATAATATAACAATTTCAGAGGTTGTTTCCCATATCTGAGTTAAATTGAAAATAATGTATGTGATGGAAGAAAACACAAAGCTGTTTAAACAATGGGAGGCATCAATCATGGAAGAATATCACTTTGTAAAAGAAGAAGAAATTACAAAAGAAACCTTTAATGAAGCATAAAATATGGTGATCTAAAAAGTTTACAGGTCTTGTGTCTACTAATAGCAAACGCAAAGGAAAATCTGTAAATAATCAGATCACTAAATAATAAATAAACACAATAGATGTTGTACTAAATTGTAGTTAAACATTCACCAAAGATATATGACAAATGATGTTGAATATGAAGAAATAGAAAGACACATAACTCAGGATTGACGAAATAAGGAGTCTCCGGTTTGCATTTGTATTAATTCTAGTAAAGGAGAAATTTATCTGCTACAATCAGCCAGGAAAAATCCGTCACTAAGTCTTTCGAAATTACATTTATACAAAGGTTACCATCCCTTGACGGTTGAAACTTTCCCTACTTCTAGATATTAACGATTACAAAATAAAGACTTGAACCGTTCACTGGTTTCTTTTTTACCTTGATTCATATACCGATATAACGGGTAGCATATATTGCTTCATTATTTCTTTGAAGTACTTGCTTCACTTGGCCCGAGACACTCGACACACCTGCTTATAAACTGCACTAATATTCTTAAAGATTCCGACACATCCTTTGCCTAAAAAAGATACAGCTTCCTCTGGATTTTTGGAAACCTGTCTTCAAGCCTTCTATCTTCGAATTTTATTGATTGTAACTATAATTTTGGATTCACCAGCGATCTATCTATTTGGGAAAAATCGATCTGCATCAACTGTGAAATTTCGACCTGAGCTTCATTTAAGCTCTCTTTGATTTTCATTTGATGCTTCATAACATTGATCTGTCCTAATAGTTCAGGACAATCGTCCTTTCCAATGCCTAATGACTTTTTATCCAACATATCGAAGGTCTCTTCACAATCTTCCTTTATTTCTTTGGCCAATCTTTTGCTTTCATCTATATTGGCCTCCCATATTTTTAATAGTATGCCTCCTTTGATTTTATATTCAACGGTCAATCTAAGATCTTTAGGGGCTACATATATTTCTCCCTTAGAAGATGACACGATCTCTTTTTGGAAGGTGATCTGGGCTATAGTAGCCTCTTTTTCTTTGAGACCAATAATTTCTAATGATTTGCTAATCTCCTGAAAATAATCTTGGATAATCCCTACCTTAGAAAACATGCTTTGTTGTGATTCCTCTAACTTCTGATGCACTTCCAGTGCCTGGGCTTGAAACGCTACCATATTCACGACCTGGTTTTCAATAGAACTTAATTTAGCTTGCAACTGCCTTACTAATTCTTCTTGTTGGATGGATTTCCCTTGACTCGCTTGCATCTTCTTATACATTTAATCTTGACTAGACCTGAGCAGTTGGATTTCTTGTTTGTCAATAGCTCTAGCCTGTTCCAGTCCTTTATTTATCTCGTCTCTAATGTTTTTCTCTGTATTCCTTATTTGAAATAGTTGACTATAAAGGAAGAGTCATTTGATTCATTTTTAAAGGTGTTTCAGATTTAAACTCTGTTTCAGACCCTGGATGTTTTGTCTACGAAGTTTTTGATTTTTGTGAAGACATTTCAAGATTCTTTGGGTTCTCCTCTGTAGTGTTTTTATACAAAGACTTTGGTTCGAAACCTGGAGGTATAATTTCTTGTTCTGAAGGAGGGGTTATCGATTCTCCCTGTAGTATTTTGGGCAATCCACTTCGTCTGTGCTTTTGGAAAGTGATAAAGTTGGTCTATAGGTCAGGGGGTAACGCTTGGACTTTGTCTTGTATCTCCTCATAAGTTTTGATTCCTTTCAATATGTCATCACAGGGGGAGTATTCATGCTCATATGTTTTCATATTGCAATGATCTAGATGATTTCCCACAATTTGATATGGATCATTATTTCTGAGTTCAACATCCACCAGTTTAATGTCTTTGAATGTTGCGGCTTCTACCTTGGAATGGCAAAATTTAGCAGTGAAAACCTCCCAATCTGTATAGGAAAAAATTGCCAAAATTTCTTCTGAACTGCTTTTAACTCTATGTCGATGCCTCCTATTATTATTTGGTAAGCCACTTCTCTACACACTAGTCTGTCAGGAAGAAATTTTGGGAGATCATCAGGGGGAATCAAGCATCCGAAAAATCTGATATATGAAAAATTATCTTCAATAAACCAATCTGAAACTATTTTTAGGTTTCCCATGATTTGATCTGAAATTCGAGGAGGTGGATAACCAGACAATATTTGGTGCACAAGAATCACAACATAGTGACATATTTCATAAAAGAAATATTTTACTTTTTCTTCCCATAGTTTAGAGTGATAGAAATGGATGGGTTATGCACAGGTTGAGTTCCATCTCCAATTCATCAAAGGAAAAGGGGTCATATAACAGATGACGTCCATGACATACGTAGACATATAAAAAGACACAGGTTGGCCCTTTGACTTTGCCTTTTGATACTCAACAATCTCCTTGGTTAGGTTATTGGACAAAATCTTATCCCAATTGAAAGTGAAACCCTTGGCTACTTCGTGCATAATTGGCACCCAATCCGTCGGGAAATAGGAAGGGATTTTCCTCCCAAATAATATACATAACATCATAGCTATATAGACCATATATTCATTTAACGATGCGGTGGCATAAACGCCATGGAAATCAACTCTAAATTTCGTTGGAACTCCCCACCATGTTTTAATTATATTTGGATAGGTTTGATCAGATTATGTGCATTCCTTTCATTGAAACTCTTCTACGAATTCAAAATTATAAATATATTTAGAAACAAGAGATAGCTTGTACATTACTTGAATGTGTTCTGGCCTGAAAGAGTCGAAGACAACTTTTTAATGATTTATGATGCTCTTGGTCTGCACATCGGTGTTCATCAGAGCCCAGTTTATCATGTCATTGTATGACATGAGATTTGGCCATGTAGATAGTTTATGAAGTCCGGCCTTTGCTATAACTCTGATTTTAGTTCCAGTGTCATCAGTCTTTTCATCTCCAAAATCATTTAGGAAATTCCTGACCTCGCGCTCCAAGATTTCAAAAATTTGCATCCATGACCTAACTGACTCTACAACGTGTGGTGTGGTATCAGACAAAACATTTGAGTTCAGATTTGAGCCTTCACTAGCCTCATCACTCTTATTCAAAGTTTTTCTGGGTGCCATGATGTCTGTGATAAAAAATGAGTACCTGTTACAGAGAAAAAGGCGTAAGTTTTCTTAGAATACAACTAGCTAATTTGTTGGAAGTGAGAATGAAATTTGAAATAGAAACCTTTATTCACCTTAATTCGAGTGTGCTTCTACGGGCGATGAATTTATATGTTTTAATGAGGAGGGTATGACTAGAGATATGTGTCTTACACTATGAGATATTTCCATTAATCCATAATAAATTCTGCCAACTATCGACAATTCAAGACCGAGAACTTTGGATGTAATATTAATGAGGAATTCCGAAAAACGAAAGTGCGAAAAACCAATTTATATCGTTAATTTTTTGTTTAGATGTTAAGTTAATCACACTTAAGCACTTATTACTTTTGGGACTTCATGCTTCATGGTTTTTTGGATATGGTGAATGATAATTCTCTGGTTCCCTGAAATGAGAATGGTTAGCAATATATTAAGTATGTTTAAACTTTTAATTAATCACGATTTTAAATTAAACCTTAATGTTTCGTGGATTTAATTATCGAGACTTTGATAACACTTGACGCAAGAAATCCCGAATCATGAAATTGGTTTGTTAACTGCTAAGCATATTTTAACTCATAATCAGATGTGATTAGACCTTAAGTTTTCGAGTTTTCGGGTATCGTGACCTCGATGTTTGTAGCAAGTGAGAACTCCTGAATTGCGAAATCGCGATGAGATTTATTAACATTAATTTTTTTTAATTCTTAATGAACACAACTTATCTTTTAAAACTTTCGTGAATTCAGGAATCGGGGCTTTGAGGAGGCTCAATGTTGACCCTTTGTATTTCGAGAAATGTCGACTCTCAAATTCTCGAAAGAAAGTATTCATATAATTTGAATTGTTGATAAAAAGGCGGCTCCATAATAAATTTTTAGATAAAAAGAAACTTCTTTTAGCCTCAAATTTGGAAAAAATATATATGTTTCAACATAGGCTCCATATAGGGATCTCGTCTTCCCGGGGGATGAGAAGAACATGTAGAGTGAGTTCCTTTATTGGGTAAATGGAGTCATTATTACAGTTCTTTGAAACACATCTTGGAGAAAGCACAAAACAGGAGTTTAAAATTTCATCCTCAACTTTGAAAACTTTCAAAACTAAAACATTCGGTGATCTCGAGTTAGGTTTATAATAGTTTTCCTTTTCTAAAACTGACCTCAGATTTGTATAAGGTAATCAAAACAACCTTAATCATTCTATCAGGTTTTATTTGATTTTGTTCCCATCAAGGTGAAGTAATTCCAATATTTTAAGTTAGGGAATCCGATAAGCTTATAATGTATATTTAGCTGAAAAGAGTAATAGTTACCAGAGCATATTGTAATTCATGTATAACAACCTATCAAATATGTAGACATTGCTTCACTGCCAGCGAGCCTTTTCAGTACCCTGGTGAAGTTATCAAATTTCCCAGATTGAATTTCCTTTCACCACTTTAAATAGTATTTTAGCATTTAAATGTTGATATGAGGGCAATCATTTTAATGAATTTCCTTTCATCATATCTATCGGACTAGACGGGGGAAATCATTTAATGAATTTCCTTTCACCATTTGTCTTGTTTCAAAATATGAAGTGGGGGCAATCAATCAATATGCAATATACCCAAGAACATATCTGTTTATAATTTAACAACATAAGTCTTTCAACTCACTTTAATTGCTTTGGACTAATCCTCTCTTGACCTTCAAACATCTTTGTCTTCAAGGAAATTCTCAAGGGGATTTCTTATTATATTTTTAAGGACCTTCCTTGAGTGAAACAAATCATTTTAATCCTGTTAGAATGACTAAGAGAATTAGGATTATCCTAGACATACTTTCGGTTCAGCTAAAGTCAGAGGAACTATAAAATCTCTACCTATTCTCATTTTGAAGGTTAGTTTATGAGTTCCCAAAGTTAAGGTGAAACCTTTCTCCTCTTTGAAGCTTATGTGAAGACATCAAGGCTCAGTGAAGAAAAAGTTTGAAAATAAACAAAGGAAAATAAAGAGGCTTCAGATATTCTATTGTCGGTACAATCACTCTTTACTAAGCTTCTTACTCAACTCTTGGAACTTTTCATTTAATTCGTTTTGTTTATTTATTTATTATTTATTTTTAGAGAAATTTTTTATAATTAGAAGTTGTTTTTCATTTCTCTAATTAAAGTTTCAGTGATGATATTAGTAAACATGAGATTATTGTCTTATTCATTTACATCTACTCGGACATTTTAACCTGAGTTTTTTAAGACAAAAATTCATACCTTTAGTAGTTGTTTATACTTCCAGCCAAACAGATTGTTAGTTTATTACCTTTTTCAGGAGACATTTAACGTGAGTATCCATGCATGTCACCTTTATGATGTTTCTAGTCTCTTCGCTTGTCAGCAAGTCTCTTGTAATAAGATAATCATGATAACTGTGAGGAACTCTAGTAGATTAGAAACCTTCTTATTGTAGTGTTTTACCTATTATATATATATATATTATTTTGTTTTAAACCGACCTTTTATATTTATAGTAAAAGTAAAGACTTACCGAAAGAAAGGTAACTATAAACAAAACATGGAAACAAACCGGTATGTACAATGAGAGTTCTGAAACATATTACTGCATGAAATGCTTAAGGTATCGCCTGTTGACAGGGGCAGTAAGAATCTTTCTGTTGAGGTTTTCTAATAAAAATGCATTCTTTCCCTCGAAGGCTGTAATTTTTTATGGTCCACACCAGATCTAATCAAACTTGCCATGTTTCCCAGCATCCTCTTTTCTGGCTTCCCATTTTTAGAACCAAATTGCCAGGGAGAAATTCCCTATCTTTAGCTTTTCGGTTAAATAAGGCTTTCATATTATCTTGATATTTATGTATTTTTTCATCTACCTTGATCCTATTTTGCTAAACCTCAATTACTTGATTTATCCTCCTGGTAATTTCATTTGGTTCTTCTTTTGAGTATTGCTAGATTTTCATTACCGACAATGCTAGATTTATTGGTAAAATGATGTCGGTACCATATACCATCTGAAATGGAGACATTCCGATTGACCATTTGGTGCCTATCCTATTATCCCATAAGGCATATTTTAAATGTACATTCCATGCTTTCTTATTTTCGGTGAGTAATTTCTTAATTATAGTGATCAGTCTTTTGTTAGATGACTCAGCTAATCCATTTCCCTATGGATAATAGGTCGTGGAGTTTCCTAACACAATATTATATTTTTGGCAAAAGCTTATCATGGCCATGGACTTGAAGGCCTGAGCATTATCAATAACTATTTTTCAAGGATAGCCAAATCTTGATAGGATATTCTCCTCCAGAAAACTGATCACTACTGCATCAGTTGTGTTTCGCATAGGAATAACTTCCACCCATCTAGTGAAATAGTTTGTTGCAGTCAGAATCCATTTGTGTTGAGAACTCAAGTGTGGATGAATTTCTCCAATAAAATCAAGACCCTATTGTTGAAATGGAGCTTCAGTTTTAACTGGCACTAAAGGTAATGCTGGGACTTTATGATTTCCTGTAAATGACTGACAAGGATTACAAGTTCTGACTTTAGTGTTTACATCGGTAAATAACTTCGGCCAGTAATATCTAGATCTTAAAATTTTATTAGCCATTTCTCTCCAAGCATGGTGTTCTCCACACACTCTCTCGTGGAATTCATCTATAATCTTTTCTGTTTCGGATTCGACTAAGAAGCTCAGCAGGAAACCCAAGGGATCCTTCCAATACAATTGACCATCTATAATACAATATTTTACATCATGTAACTTCAATGTCCTAGATTTAGATGGGGTTAGTGTTAGAATATAGAAGATGGTGTGCTCGTTTTACCATTGACGATACCTTCGTCACCCAACCATAGGCCGAAGCCTCCCTCCGAGCACCTTAACCTTGACTGAGAATTCTTTCGGAAGAAAACCCTAGGCTAGATAGAAAAACAAGGAGTAGCACATCAATCCCTAAGGATAACTCTTAAAAAAAAGCTGATCAGATAGTCCAAACCCTAGCCAAGAGATATTCAAGCCAATATTGAGAACTAGCTATTGCTGCAGCTGCACCTGCAACCCTCCTCCAAACCTGTGCACCAGACTGCAACTGCAGTGTGCACCAACTAGGAAAATGCAATTCTGAGATGTCACAAATGAGAACCGGCGCCCTGTATTTATAGTAATCCTGCCAGTTTTGTTGGGGCCGACTTCTCCTTCTGGATAAGTGTTTGTTCAATATATTATTATTATTTCTGGCCTACTTCTTCTCTTGGAGGCTAATAGCCTAATATAAATTATCTTCTTGAGCTGACAAGGCTTCTAGGGTTATTAGCCAACTCATTAGGGTTTCTCTTGTTTCCCAGAATCTTCTATTCTCACCAGGTTCACACGTGGGGGTAAATACCTCCCGCAGCTACCATAATATTAACACTCCCTCCTAGCTAGAGAGGTATTTACAGGTAATGGACTTGAGCACAAAACATACCATTTACCCGGTAGCATCAATATAGTCATCTAGACTATTTCATGACTAGATCATGAGCATCACCATCACCATCAACTGCATCATCTCTCAAAACCATACTTCATCTGAGTAGTTAGATATGATGCTGGATAAGTCACTCTCACCATAGAGTGATACAAGAGGAGTAAAAGCTCTGAACTGTTTTGCATCTGGAAAATCTATGTTCATCATTCATCTGAATGATCATTATCTCCAATAAACTGCTGATAGTCTTCAAGGCAATTAGAAAAAGGATAGAACACACTTGTGTCTATTCATGGTAGTACATAACTACAATCCAGTGGTTCACTACCACATCAAGTAATACATAAGTACTTGATCAACAACGTATGGTTGCAAACGATGAAACATATTCACCACAGTAGTCCTCATCTACTGTTATATAGCCTTCATAACAAACATCTGAGAGCATCCTGCATAGAAACAATGTTATGATAAAAACTGTATCATATGGGCCAATCTTTCACTCACGTCTATGAGATCTGAAAGAATGTTTGCCACCACAGTAGTTTTCATCTGCATAAAAACAATGTTATGATATAGATTGAATTATCTGGACTACTCTTTCACTCACATCTATGAGCTCTAAAAGAATATCTGCCTCAGGATCAGTGGAACATATCCACCACAGTAGTATATCTCTACTGTCCATAACAATCATCTAATGCCATCCTGCATAGAAAATACTGTTAAATATAAACTGAATCCTCTGGGCCAATCTTTCACTGACGTTTGTGAGATCTAAAAGAATGTTTACCCTCATCAGCAATGGGCTATCTGCCCTATTTTTCACAAACAAGGAAGAAGGATTATTTATGATTTCTGAGCCTGGACCATTTCTCACCCCGGGCCATTCTTATGACACTAAACAAAGTGTAACCTAAAGAGAATGAGTCTACCCTCGAGAAATGTTTGGACCATTCCTTACCCTAGGCCATTCCTCTGACACTAAACAAAGTGTAACATGGAGAGAATGAGTTTTCCCTAAGGAATGAATGTCCCTGATTGTTGAGCCTGGACTATTTCCCAGCCTGGGCCATTCCTCCAACACTAAACAAAGTGTAACCTGGAGAGAATGAGTTTTCCCTCGAGGAATAACTGTCTGGAACATTCCCCACCCTGGGCCATTCCTCCGACACTAAAAAAAGTGTAACCTGGAGAAAATGAGTCTGCCCTCTAGGAATGTCTATCCTGCATCAACCTCCAAAATGGACCATTCTTCGAAACTGCTCACAACTGTGAACTTCGAAAGAATGACTGCCTGGGGAGGCAGACCATTCTACTTGACCACTACTCAGAGTGTCTTCCAAGAAGAATGACTTTCCTATACCACTCCTCATAATGGGAAGTCGTTGTCTATGATACATCAACAATTAGTCTGCCTCCCATGTTAACTACAATGGGAAGTCATTGTCCGTCAGAAATCTCAATCCACATTCCGAACAGGAAAGCATCTGTCCAATTTGGCCTATTTTTCAATTACAAAGATAAATAATATTTTCAATGCTCCCTCCTAACTAGAGAGTTATTTCAATTAAAAAAATAAATGTTTGCGTACCTTCTTCTATCTTGGAGAGTCTTCCCTTCCAGCTAAGAGAGTTATTTCCACGAGCTCTAGCTTGAGTGCGCAAACTCTTTCATCTTGGATAGAAGCTTTTGCCAAAATGTCTGCTTATCTACTCATCTGCGGAGATATGTATTGGAGAATCACTTTCTCCTTTTTGGACTTCATCATGGATAGTGTAATGCTTGTACTGTAGTCTGAAACACTGTGAAGGCTTCATGTAGATCTGAACAATAGAGTATCTCATAGTTGGAGAAATGGAACATATCCATGTGGTACTTCTTTTGTCATCATGAGATCTGATCTTCTGAGTAGTCATGTTGATGTTATAGGAAATCTTCACCACGCTTCTGCTGTGCACTGGAGGTTCTCCATCATGTTGTCTTCTGCATACATGAGTCTCTTTCTGGTATGGCTCAAAGTCTTGAGATTTCTCTTTATACTTTCTTTATTCGATTTCTTTGGAGAACATTCTTTGCATTCATCTGATGTAGAATTCTGACTCATGGATGTTGCGGATAATATAATGACTTATATAGAGATAAGTCTGGTGTACTGGAATAATCAATCATCGTAGCCTTTTCCCTCCATCTGGGAGAACCTCTGGTTCTGGATATTGCAATGATTTCATTCATAATTTTTCCATACACTGTTCTTCATCACGACTTTCGGTTCTTCTGCTTGATTTCTTTTAGTGAGTTCATATTAGGCTGGTAATCTTGTGATTCTTGATACAATGACTGGTTGTTCTGATTCTTCTTTATTGGAATCTTCATGTTCTTCTTCATGTTTTTATTTACCTCTTGGGTCCATGGAGTTTCTTATAGATTCCATTCCCTAGAGATTCCACTTCTTACCTTCATCATCAGTTCATAGATCTGGATGGAAAACCAGGAATACTTTAAGGCTTCTCTTCGAAAAGGTATTCTTCTGTGGTTGAGTTGAACACGTACTGTCTTTTCATGGCTGCTACCATGGATATATATATTTTTCGTCATCTTCAATGGATCATAGGATTATCTCCCTCTTGATCCTTGCTTCATGTATAAGTGCATATAATCTACTCCCTTCGTCTGACTGAGTCCATGCTTCCGTCTCCATCCTTATTGTCTTCTGCAATATATAATAGAGTCCACGCTTCCATCTGCAACATTATTTTCTTCTGCAATATATAATTGGCTCTCTTGTCTAACAGAGTCCACGCTTCCATCTTGTTGTCTTCTATAGAATGTCATGAGTCTTTTTCCAGTTTCCTTTCGATTGTTGACTTCTTTCTGTCTTTGCTTTTTCCAAGTCTCTTC
>ML800074.1:501882-564275 GCA_009831015.1 Picea engelmannii
GTAGAAAGTGATACTTGATTGGAATGTGCTTCGTCTTGGAGTGCATCACCAGGTTTTTTGAGATATTGATGGAACTTGTATTATCACAATATATTGGAATGGGCTCATCATACTCAACTTGTATATCTGTCAAAGTTTGTTTCATCCAAAGAAATTGTGTACAACATGTTGCTGCTACAATATACTCTACCTCGGCTGTAGATAGAGATACCAATGATTGTTTCTTGCTTAGCCATGATACAAAACACTCACCTAAGTAGAACGTTGCTCCACTGGTGCTTCGTCGGTCATCAATACAACCTACTCAATTTGCATCTGTGTAGGCAATAAGTGATAGATCTTTTCCTTTTGGATACCATAATCCAAACTCTTCTGTTTGTAAGGTAGCTAGAGAGGTAGTGGGGGGGCCCAGAGGGCCCATAGTGATAATAGTGGAGGTCATTCAATGTAAGGTGGACTAGGTCCACTATATTATTAAATAAGGCTTAATATGGTAGTTAGATATAATAAATGGGTAATTAGATATAATAAATGTAAGAGGACTTCTTAGAAGGTTCTACTTCTAGAAGATTACTCCTCTAGAATGTTCTTAGGTGATGGTAGCACTATATAAAGGGATTCAAGCAATGTAATGAGACATGAAGAGAAGTATTGTATTTGGAGCGGTATATCATTAGGAGGTTTCCCCCTCGAAGAGGAAAGTGAACAGGAGAGGATCCCTTCCATAATAGGATCCATTGTATGGTGTTTCCCTACCTCAAGGGTTTCTATAATAAAGTTGTGGTTTTCTATATGGTTTCATAGATCTTGTGTGGTGATTATATTCAAATATCTTTGGATCTATTATGATATTTTGTATTCAGGTATTTGGTTCTTAACAAGTGGTATCAGAGCACTTTCCTTGGGCAGACATTGTGGGCAAATATTTTTTATTTTTGCAGATTTGTTTTTCGGAGCAGAAAAAAGAGGGCCACGACATTCTTGAAGTTTTTGATATATTTCTGTGCAAAATTTGCAGAAAAGGGTTGTATATCTGAGTTCCTCTCAGAAAAAAACCCAATTTGAAAAAACAAATCATCCGAAACGGAGTCCGGGAAGTCAATATATTGAAGTTTTAAAATCTGCAATTTTTCAGGGTTTTTTCCGCGGACAACGCCGTGATTTGTTTTTATTTATGTAGCAGTTGGAGGCCGAATTTTCTCAAACAAATTACCGATCTAAGTTCCCCTCACAATTTCACCCAATTTCAAAAAAAAAATCATCTGAAACAAAGTTCGAGAAGTGAAGTTATGAGCATTTTAACTTCAACAGTTTTTTAGGGTTTTTTCAGAAAAAACCGCGATTTTCTGTTGTAACTTATTGTTCTATTTTTTTTGGGTTTTTTCGTGAAGGATGCGGGACCAAAGCATTCATAGGGTGCTCAGATGGCTATTTCTTCTCAAAACCTGAAAGAAATTCTTGAATCATTCAAAGTCCAATTGTTTCACACATTGGAGGCATTTGCACATGGCCTCACAAACAACCTCACAAATAGTCTCACAGATGGCCTCAATGATAATTTTCGTAGTATTCAAGATTCATTGAATAACATGCAGGAGATATTTCTTATGGAGAGCTTCAGGGATGAATATAATCAAGAAATATATGCTTGGTATGATTTGGAGGATGATTGTGATGATTGGTATATGGATAGTTGTCATTTCTGGGATGACAACCACTTCCATACTTTATTTGATGACTCCACTCCACCTTCTGTAGAGAAAATCAATGTCCCACATCAGGAGCAGTTACCAGTGTTCAGTCTGCATATTCTACAGTGGTATTATTCATTCCAGATTCTGCTACGACCCTTTTCCACTATGTGGATGGATCTTCTTATTTAGATCCACATGATAGGTGTCAATCTTTGGAGCATCATTTGGAGTTGGTTATTGGGTTCCAAAATATTCCACGGGGAGTTCACATGAGAACTTGGACATGGAAGATAGGCTTACAATGGTGGTTGGACTACTTCAGCATGGTGGATTTCCTTTCTACATGGGACCTTGGTTCTTTAGTCTTCTTCAGCATTATGGTCCACAATTATCCATGGGACCCTGGTATATGGTTGTACATCAAGCATTGAGGACAACGCTTTCATAAGGGGGATGGAATGTAAGGTAGCTAGAGAGGTAGTGGGGGGGCCCAGAGGGCCCATAGTGACAATAGTGGAGGTCATTCAATGTAAGGTGAACTAGGTCCACTATATTATTAAATAAGGCCCACTATGGTAGTTATATATAATAAATGAGTAATTAGATATAATAAATGTAAGAGAACTTCTTAGAAGGTTCTACTTCTAGAAGATTCATCCTCTAGAATGTTCTTAGGTGATGGTAGAACTATATAAAGGGATTCAAGCAATGTAATGAGACATGAAGAGAAATATTGTATGTGGAGCGGTAGCTCAATAGGAGGATGCCCCCTCGAAGTGGCAAGTGAACAGGAGAGGATCCCTTCCATAATAGGATCCATTGTATGGTGTTGCCCTACCTGAAGGGTTTGATAGTAATAAATGAGATTTTTCATATTGTTCTTGTATATCTGTTGTGGTGTATTTGTATTCAGTCTTTGGTTCTTAACAAATACACATATTCGTGTTCAAGGCCAAGGATATCAACAAATTGATCGAAGAAATTAATGTGTTCGGTTGTGGTTAGATCCCCTTCTCCTGTGAATTTCGGCAGATTTTTCATGTAATTTTTGGGTAGATCATGGAGAGGGATTGGGAGGAACAAAGGAGCATACCTAATAGATACTTTGGTGAAGATTCTAGGGAGTGGTACTTGACCGCCTGCTCCTCCTCCAACATCGCCTATGACACCACCCCCAGGCCCACCTCCTCCGACCGTAGCTATTGATAGTTTGGAGGGTGAAACTTAAAGCTTATAGAAAAGAGTTTTAAAGGTGTGTGGTAACCCTTTGGTTGTGTCTGGATAGGGAAGGATGGTTTTGGGAAACTGATCGTCAAGGGACAGGAAGATTGAAAAAGAGGGACTTGGAAAATGAAGACTGGTTTCTTCGGACTCACATGGTGTGTATACATGAGTCGAGTCAAGGTAAACAATATATTCTTTGGAATTTTGAGAGATTGGAGCCAAAAAGATGTTGTTCCAGATTTTGTACTTAAGTCTTGAAGTACAAAGTCTAGGCATCCAAAAAGTAAAGAGGGTTTTTGATAAATGAAATAAAATGAGTTCTTTAGGAAAAGAAGCTATGGTTGATTTCTGAGTTGTCTTTGTCTTGCTTCCAACCGTTCCTAGATGTTTATGTCTTGTTCAATGGTTGCCCATGAAAGTTCGAGTTCAACCTGGGTGGTGGTGGTTTCTAAGATAATATTAAACAAGGTTAAAGTGACGTTGGTCTGATCTTTGATACCGGGCTCAATGTCGGGTTGTCTTGTAATAGGTACAATCATGGAGGAAAAGAAGTTTAAAATATCTGTTTCTTTTTAGGTTTGGTGTTTCTATTTTAGATTATATGACAAAAGTTAACAAATTTGAATTAATAATATAACAACTTTAGAGGTCATTTCCCGTATCTGAGTTAAATTTAAAATAATGTATGTGATGAAAGAAAACACAAAGGTTTTTAAACAACGTGAGGCATCAATCAGGGAAGAATCTCACTTTGTAACGGAAGAAGAAATTAGATAAGAAACCTTTAATGAAGCATAAAATATGGTGATCTAAAAAGTTTACAAGTCTTGTGTCTACTAATAGCAAACACGGAGGAAAATTTGTAAACAATCAGATGACTAAATAATAAATAACCATAGTAGATGTTGTACTAAATTGTAGTTAAACATTCATCAAAGATATATGAGAAATGATGTTGAATATGAAGAAACAGAAAGACACATAACTTAGGCTTGATGAAATAAGGAGTCTCAGGTTTGCAATTGTATTAATTCTAGTAAAAGAGAAATTTCTCTGCTACAATCAGCCAGGAAAAAGCCGCCTCTAAGTCTTTCAAAATTACATTTATACAAAGGTTACCATCCCTTGACGGTTGAAACTTTCCCTACTTCTAGATATTAGCAGTTACAAAATAAAGACTTGAACCATTCACTAGTTTCTTTTTTACCTTCTTTCATACACCAGTATAACGAGCAACATATATTGCTTCATTATTTCTTTGAAGTACTTGCTTCACTTCGCCCGAGACACTCGACGCACCTAATTATAAACTGCGCTAATCTTCTTGAAGATTTCGACACATCCTCTACCTCAAAAAGATACAACTTCCTCTGGATTTTCAGCAACCTGTCTTCAATTCTTCTATATTGAAATTTTATTGATTGTAACTGTAACTTTGGCTTCACCAGCCATCTATCTATTTGGGAAAAATCGATCTGCATCAACTGTGAAATTTCGACCTGAGATTCATTTAAGATCTCTTTGATTTTCATTTGATGCTTCATATTATTGTTTTTTCCTAGTAGTTTAGGACAATTGTCCTTTCCAATGCCTAATGACTTTTTATCTAGCAGATCGAAGGTCTCTTCACAATCTTCCTTTATTTCTTTGGCCAATCTTTTTCTTTCGGATATATTTGCCTCACATATTTTTAATAGTATGTCTCCTCTGATTTTCTCTTCAATGGTCAATCTAAGATCTTTGGGGGTTACAAATATTTCTCCCTTAGAAGATGACACGACCACTTTTTGGAAGGTGATCCATGCTGCACTAGCCTCTTTTTCTTCGAGACCAATAATTTCTAATGATTGACTAATCTACTGAAAATAATCTTGGATAATCCCTACCTTATAAAACATGCTTCGTTGTGCTTCCTCTAACTTCTAATGCACTTCCAGTGCCTGGGCTTGAAATGATTCCATATTCACGACCTGGTTTTCAATAGAAATTAATTTAGCTTGCATATTCCTTACTAATTCTTCTTTCTGGATGGTCTTCCCTTGAATCACTTGCATCTTCTTATACATTTCATCTTGACTAGACATGAGCAGTTGGATTTCCTGTTTTTCAACATTTTTGGCCTGTTCCAGTCCTTTATTTATCTCGTCTCTAATGTTTTTCTCTGTATTCCTTATTTGAAATAGTTGACGATAAAGGAAGAGTCATTTGATTCAGTTTTAAAGGTGTTTCAGATTTAAACTCTCTTTCAGACCTTGGATGTTCTACCTGCGAAGTTTCTTATTTTTGTGAAGACACTTCGGGATTCTTTCGGTTGTCCTCTGTAGTATTTTTATCCAAAGACTTTGGTTCGAAACCGGGAGGTATACTTTATTTTTCTTAAGGAGGGGTTATCTATTATCCCTGTAGTATTTTGGGCAACCCACTTTGTCCGTGCTTTTGGAAAGTGAAAAAGTTGGTTTGTAGGTCACGGGGTAACGCTTGGACTCTGTTTTGTATCTACTCATAAGTTTTGATTCCTTTAAATATGTCATCACAGGGGGAGTCTTCATGCTCATATGCTTTCATATTGCAATGAGCTAGATTATTTCCCACAATTTGATATGGATCATGCTTTCTGAGGTCAACATCCACCATTTTAATGTCTTCTAATGTTGCGGCTTCTACCTTGGAATGGACAAAATTTAGCAGTGAAAACCTCCCAATCTGTATAGGAAAAATTAGCCATAATTTCTTCTAAACTGATTTTAAATCTATGTCGATGCCTTCTTTTATTATTTGGTAAGCCACTTCTCTACACACCAGTCTATCAGGAAGAAATTTTGGGAGAGCATGAGGGGGAATCGAGCATTTGAACACTCTAATATAAGAAAAATTTTCTTCAATAAACCAATCTGCAACTGTTTTGAGGTTTCCCATTATTTTCTTTGAAATCCGAGGAGGTGGATAACCATACAATATTTGGTGCACAGGAATCACAACATTGTGACAGATTTCATAAAATAAATATTTTACTTTTTCTTCCCATAGTTTAGAGTGATAGAAATGGATGGGTTCTGCACAGGTTGAGTTCCATCTCCAATTCATCAAAGGAAAAGGGGTCATATAATAGATAGTGTCCATGAAATACACATAAATATAAAAATATGCAGGTTGTCCCTTTGACTTTTCCTTTTGATACTCAGGAATCTCCTTGGCTAGGTTATCAGATAGAATCTTATCCCAATTGAAAGTGAAACCCTCAGCTACTTCATGCATGATTGACATCCAATCCACTGGGAAATGGGAAGGGATTTTCCTCCCAAATAGTCTAAATAGCACCATAGCTATATAGACCATATATTCATTTAATGATGCGGTGGCATAAACGCCATGGGAATTAGCTACAAATTTCGTTGGAACTCCCCACCATGTTTTAATTATATCTGGATAGGTTTGATCTGATTCTGTGCATTCCTTTCATTGAAACTCTTCTACAAATTCAGAATTAAAAATATATTTAGAAATAGGATATAGATTGTACATTACTTGAATGTGTTATAGCCTGAAAGAGCCGTCGACATCTTTTTGATGATTTATGATGCTCCTGGTCTGCACATCGGTGTTCATCAGAGCCCAGTTTATCATCTCATTGGATGGCATGAGATTTGGCTGTGTAGCTATTTTATGAAGTTTGGCCTATGCTATAACTTTGAGTTTAGTTTCAGTGTCACCATTCTTTTCATCTCCAAAATCATCTGGGCAATTCCTGACCTCACACTCCAAGATTTGAGAATTTGCATCCAGGACCTGACCGAGTCTACAACGTGTGGTGTGGTATCAGACAGAATGTCTGATTTTGGATTTGAGCCTTCATCAACCTCATCACTCTTCTTCAAAATTTTTTTGGGTGCCATGATGCCTGTGATAAAAAACAAGTACCTGTTACAGAGAAAAAGGCGTAAGTTTTCTTCGAATACAACTTGCTAATTTGCTGGAAATGAGAATGAAATTTGAAATAGAAACCTTTATTCACCTTAATTCGAGTGTGCTTCTACGGGCGATTAATTTATTTGTTTTAATGAGGATGGTATGACTGGAGATACGCGTCTTGCACTATGATATATTTCCATTAATCCATAATAAAAGCTGCCAACTATCAACGATTCGAGACCGGGAACTTTGGATGTAATATCAGTGAGGAATTCCGAAAAACGAAAGTGTGAAAAACTAATTTATATCATTAATTTTTTGTTTAGATGTTAAGTTAATCACACTTAAGCACTTAATAATTTCAAGACTTCATGCTTCGGGTTTTTTCGGTCGTGATGAATGATAATTCTCCAGTTCCCCAAAATGCGACTGGTTAGAAGTATATTAAGTATGTTTAAACTTTTAATTAATCACAATTAGAAATTAAACCTTAACGTTTCATGGATTTAAGTATCGGGACTTCGATAACACTTGACACAAGAAATCATGAATCGTGAAATTGCGATGGGGTTAGTTAACTGTTAAGAATATTTTAACTCATAATCAGATGTGATTAGACCTTAAGTTTTTGGGTTTTCATGTATCGTGACCTCGATGTTTGTAGCAAGTAAGAAATCCCAAATCGCGAAATCACGATGAGATTTATTAACATTAAACTTTTTTAATTCTTAATGAACATGGTTTAGCTTTTAAAAATTTTGTGAATTCGGGGATTAGGGCTTTGAGGAGGCTCAACGTTGACCCTTTGTATTTCGCGAAATGCCGACTCCCGAATTCTCAAAAACAAGTCTTCATATAATTTTATTTGTTGATAAAAAGGAGGCTCCATAATAAATTTTTAGATAAAAATAAACTTCTTTTAGCCTCAAATTTGGAACAAATATATTTGTTTCAACATCCCCCTTCGGCATTGATGAAAACACTCATACTCCAATACTCATACTCCCCCTGTGACCGTCGCTCCTCATCTTTGTCTCCCAATGTTTCTCTCCCGCTTTGACATCAATGGAAAAGGGTATCTCCCCTTGGTAATTATCCCCTTGTCTTCATGCTTCTGATCTTTCACTCTTGATAGTTTTTTTCCTCCCCCTTTGACATCATGTGTTAAATGGTAACTCCCTTTGTTGGTATGTCTCCCCCTGTCTTTATGCTTTTGATATTTCTTTCCTGGTCTCTTTCTATGATGATTTATCTCCCCTTGACTTATTTGCAAGGTTTTATGTAGATCAGTGTGGGGCTTCTATTATTTTCTTCCTTTCCTCTCTTCCGATAATTCTTTTCCATTGATGCTTCCTCTTGCAATTCACTGACATATATAAAAAAACATTCAAAGGTACTTGAATTCAAATCTTTATGGCTTGTCATCTTTACTAAGAAATCAATGACCACATCATTTAACAATTTTCCTCTAACGATATAGCTTATGCTGACGATTTCTCTTCCCCTGTATCTTTATTCCTTTCATTGCTTGTCTTCCTAGGAATGAATGATTCCACTTGTCAATATTATTTCATCCATTGTTATGCATCTTCTCTGACTCATGTCTTTTGTACCTACCAAGTGTCTCATGAATTAATTTTTTTTCCATATTTCATGAAATTTTCCATGAAGCTGCTACTCAACTACACACAATGTTGACCCATCTACTGCAATTGATTACACCATATTCCTTCTCTTCAAACTTAATCAAATATGTCCATTGGTCTGCTCTATCTTTACACATCCTTGAGTCTGTATGTCACTACTCGGAATCTTCTATACAATCATGAACCTCTATCTGAAAAGTGTGTCATGATATTCTTCGTAACTGTTATTCGATACCTGCATGGGAATGTGTTCTGAAATTTTATCCTCAAACAATCAAACCATCACAATACAATCTGCACTTTTTTTATCAAACCACTCTAAAACTGCCTTCCCAAAATCTACAAACACTTCAGACTACTCGAAAGATAGTTCTCTGATTTGCAGAGCTGCTACATAGACTCCCCCTCTTCATCATTCACATTATTGGGAGTCTTCAAGCTAGATGTATTATAAGAATACTTCAAACTACTGTGTGGAAGATTCATCTTCCTCTTCATCTATATAATCATCATCTTCTTGAATTCTAACAACTTCCTCTTTACCCATAGATTTGTCATGTGACTCTGTAAATCCTGTGAGTATAATCTATGGGACCTGTTCTTCATTCACCTACTCTTCTTGTTTTTCTTTTGTTCTCCAAGCCTTATTGTATATGACATTTGTGTTTTCCTTCATGGAAGACTCCATGATGCTTCTACAGTTCTAAGTTATGTGTCCATAGTTGTGGCATTTGTAACATTCAATATTGTGGGGGGGAACATAAGGATATTTTGTTGAATATTTCTTCCATGTGCTCTGCAATTCACAACTTTATGTCCAAATTTATTACATGTAAATAAATGACCCAAAAATAAACTTTGATACCTGGAAGAAAATGACCCTCTTTTTGATGTATTCCTTATGAATTCATGCTTTAGCTGATCACGATCTTCTCTTATGTTGCTTCCTTCTTGATGATTAAAGCTTCTAAAGGTATAAAGACTTCTTGCAAATATGCTTCTTCTGTATTTATTCCTCTGATGATATTGTGTTCCTCTGATTGACTGAACTTCTTCCATTACTTGAATATTCTTCTTTGAAGGCTTGGGACTTATGATATCTTCTCTGTAACTATTTTGTTATGTTTATTTTTTCATGGAGCTTGGACCTTTCTCAAAATGAATTTTATCGTATCTTAGTCCAAAATTGTCACTGCATGGCCTTTGACTATTGAGAATGTCTTCTAACACTTGAGAACTTTTCAAGTTCTTGTTGATCTTGTTGACTTCCATTGTAAATGAAATGAATTCTTCTTCAAGTTTCTCACACTGTTTTTCTTTGTTTATCGTTTGGATCTGCATTACTTCTTCCATTCTTTTTGCTTCTTCAAGTTGGATTTTCAAGGAGATGATTTCTTCTTCAAGTATTCTTTGTTTTTGATTGAATTCAACTTCAATCTTGTTTAAATATTCAGATCTTTCCTTAATATGGATTGTCAAAACATTTTTTTTTTTTTGCTTCTTTTACCTTGGTTTTTAAATGAGCATCTTCTTTTGGATTTTGAGAACTCTCATTTAGTTTGATCAATTTGTGTTTGAATGAATTTCTTTTATTCCTTTCTCTTTTTAGCTCACTTAAGGAATTGATGAGTTTTGCTTCAAGATCTACTTCACCTTCTTTGTCACTTTCACAGGTTCCTTTATGAGTTTCCATTTCCATGAAGAGCACTTTTTCTAAGTCACTATCACTATCATCATCCTCATAAAATGAGGATCTGTCTTCTCTTGAGTAAAGTTTTTTCTTGAAGACTCTCCTTTTATCTCCTTTCTTGTTTCCCTTTTGATATTTTTCTTTCTTTCTTGGGACCTTCTTCTTCATCACTATTAGACTTCTTAGCATAAGGACATTTAGTAGAAAAATGACCAATTTTACCACAATTAAAATATTTTAATGGAAGCATACCTTTGTACTTGTCGGTTCCTCTCTTCAACTTCTTTATGAAGTTGGCCATTTCTTCATCTACCTCTGAATCATTTCTACAACTGCAGTTTGAATTTGGTTTCTTCTTCTTCTTCTTTGTCTTATTGGATGCCTTGAAATTTTCTTCCTTCTTGGATGGATTATCCTTCTCTATTCTCATTTCATAGGCTATAAGGATTCCATGTAACTCATCCATGCTCAACGTATCAAGATCTAATATTTCTTCTAGGGATGAAATATTAGGATCAAATCTCATTGGTAGAGAGCTTATTACCTTTTGAACAATGAATTTTTCTTTAATTTCTTCTCCCAAACCTTTAATGGCATTCACTATTTCATCAAATCGCAGAACGTAAGTTGAAATGTATTTATATTCATTCATCTTCGGTTGTTCAAATTGACCTCTGTAAGTTTGAAGCTTGGCTCCTTTGACTTTGGAATCTCCTTCACAAATATTTTGAAGTTTGTCCCAAATATACTTTGCATATTCACAATGCATAAACTTGACATATATTGTATCAACCAAACCATTCAAAATAGCATTTTTATCCCTCGAATTGTTTTCACTGAGTTTCTTTCCATCCTTATCTGTTGGAGGAGTGGTAGGTGTTGTGTATCCATCTACTACTTCCTTTCAGACCTCAAATCCCTATGATTGTACATAGATTTTCATCATTCTTCTTCAGAAGGCACAATTCTATCTATCAAACCGTGGTATTCTTTAATATCAATTGTTGGAATATTGAGAGGGGAGGGGGGTGAATTAGTATTGAGAAAATTTTACCATTTCTTAATCATAACACATGAACATTAAATTTATCAACAATATATCATTTATGATTGCATTCAACATATCATGAGAAGTACCAATCAATCATTGCATCACAAATAACCACATACATAGTACTTCATAATTTACATGGAAACCCAAATGGGATAAAACCACATAATCCTTTCTTACAAATCATAGATTACATTCATAGGAAGAACTAACTTCCAAATTCTATAACACCAACTATAAGGATGCTCCAACCCCCTATTTACAGGATCCATCTTGAAGGAAGATACAACTCCATGAATTCTCCATCTACAATTGGAAGGAGGCTCCAACCCCCTATTTTATAAAATACAACATGAAGGAAGATCCAACTCCCTATTTTATCCATCTCCAACCAAAAGGAGGATACGACCCCTTCCCCTACCCCATCATGCCTCCCTAAAATATTAATGTAGACTCAACCTGTCACTGAAACTGTCACTGATAAACAACATGTCTCTGTCATTGTCACTATATTTTTCACCATCACTATCTCTGTCACTGTTGTTATCACACAAACTTGTCAGAGTCCTATGGGTTTGTGGTTTATACCCAAGTCTGTGTTTTTCCCTCTCTCTCCTTTCACAGACCAATTATTAAGTTTTCCCCCCTTCGGCTTGTAAAATTATTTTCATTTTCCCCCCTCTGTGTTTAAAGTTCCTTGGTCTCCATATTTTCCCAGCCCCTATCCAGTCGTCCAAGTCTTTTTTTACACAGGCCGCAACTGTGGTCTCAAAGCGCGACACTCAGAGCGGTCTGTCCTGGACTCGAATAAAGAAAAAAGGCATGTTCATCTTTCAACGACGAGAATTCGATGTGGAGTTCATATTAGTGCCTCACGGGCATTCAGAATCTTAAAATTTGTGCAAAGTATAACATCAGAGAAAAAGGATCGAAGAGAGCATGAGTCGTTGATTTTTAAAGGGACAGGTGGCAGTTGATCCAAGTGTTTGGGGAAATAAGCTTCAGGAGTTTCGAAGTGAGAAGTGTGTGGAATTACCAAAGTGTCGAAGCATCGAAGTCCCAAAGTGCCAAAGTCCCGAAGCACCGAAGTGCCAAAGTGTTGAAGTCACCGAAGTGCCAAAGTCCTGAAGGGATCTCAGTCATCGATCGATGGAGGCCACGTGGCACCATATCTAGAGCTCCAGAGAAAATCGAAGGAGGAAAAGGACTGAAGACCCAAAGGAGATCTCGATCATTGATCGAGGAGGGAGCAGAAGGGACGTTGATATAGTTGAAGGGTCAAAGGCCCGAAGTGGATCTCAGCCATCCAAATCGAGGTGCCATGGATAATCATATCCTTATCTTTGGATTTTTTGCTTGGGGTAAATATAGTTTGAAGTTTGAAAGGTCTGAAGCCCGAATCACGAAGCAGATCTCGACCGTCGATTTGAAAAGAGAAGGTTTGATTCATCAATCTAAAAGGTGCCAGAGTTGGGTCGTTGATCAGGAAGCCTCATCTTATATCACAAGATCAATGGTCATGGTCCATTACAGGGTTGAAAGGTGCACATGTTTTTAAATTTTCAAGGGAGGGCCGCAATCGGAACCATGGATTTTAGAAAGGGACGTGTGATGGTTCATGGTGAATTGAGGGGACAAAAGAGGTTTTCTTTTAGACCACCCTTGGTCATGCCCGCAATTGCGCAATTATGTAGGGTCATGGCCCTAGGTCACATTGAAGAAGGAGCAATGGAGAAGAGTTGCACCAAAGGCCACAGGCACCTATATTGGTCACAAAAGAAGATCTGCATGGCCTCAATGCGTTAGGATTGACTCGAAGAAGTCATGGGCACCACCTAGAACATTCATGGATGTCAGGGCTCATCCCGATCTCGATGAAGGTAGTTAATGGAAATGGGGGCGACAGTTGAATCCTTGTCTCACCCCATAAATGGAAAGCATACTGAGAGTTTCCATGGAGGATATTGTCAATCTGAAGTTTCCCAAGGGACATATTTTCCTGTAAAGCACATAACTAAGATGGGCTTGCATCTAACATAAGAAGGGCTGCATAGGCTGACAGAGTAGGCTCTGACTAGAAACTTTGAATGCAAGGGTCCGATCACATTCCTGGTGGTTGCAACATTTCTAGTATATATAGGCAGTTTTGATATTTTGTTAAGGTCGAATGGTTGAGCTAGGCTCCATACTATTGTAATATTTTGATGAAGAACACTGGTTATTTGGTTATGTACTTGATTTGAGACTTCTTGATTAATCTAAGACAACTTCTCTTACTCCATCTTATTTTCCTTTGATACTGAGAGAGTTCATGAATGACTAATTCACATGGATTGGTGTGACTGTATTATGATGAATGTTTGATTATAGTGTTGTTATGATTTCTTTCATTTTCCTTGAAATTTGAATCCAAGAGGATCTTGTGTTTGAGTTTTTCCTCCTTAGGCTGTTTGAAGACCTGATGTTCATAACAGACCTCTACACCTTTCTCACCAAAGTCTTCCTTCTACTCATCTTTACTCCAACTTACTGATTGAATTCAATCCATGACCTCAATTGCTTGTGCATGCTAGTCCAAATTTCTGAGTTAGAACGTTATTATCATTGAGTATTCTCCATTTGACCACCTAAAACGCATTTACATTTACTGTATAAACTGATGGGTACTGGGATTACCTTCTATGCAATATGAAGGTGACTTCTAGTGCTAACATTTTTGGCGTCGCTGCCAAGGAACTAATTGAAGACATTTCCATGGGATAAAATGACAAAGAATCTCTGATTCTGAAGGTGCATAAGATATCAGTATCATTGAAGATTGCATCTTTCACCTAGCGACTCCACTTTTTTAGTTGTGGCTCCGAAAGGAAGACACACGAGGTCTACTCCACAACTGCCTCTAGCCACACTTGAAGTTGACCCAAAGAAAATTATCATAAAAGGAAAAACCACTCAGGAAGGTACTTCAACTGTTGTACCAGGTGATCCTGGTAATATTCTTAATCCCTCTTTACAAAATCCAGTAGCTTCTTCTTATTCTCCTGTTATACCGTTTGTTAGAGTTTCAAGAAATTTAAATTTTGGGAGTTTTCCTGTTTATTTCTCCCCTCCTATTTTTGGTTTGGAAGGAGATATTTTTGACACCCTTATCTCCCCTGAAGTTGTGAAGTGGTTCAGACCCAGGACCTTAGAAGGATTTCTCACTCTAGGATTTACAACTCCTCCCCTATTAGAGTTGTTGTAGTTACAGAAGGGGAAACCACTATTCCCTCTATCCCCTCATCTTTATCTCCTAATGCTCAACATTTTCCTTTTTATCCCAGAAGAACAACCCCAGCCTCACCTTTCCAAACTCCATCTCCTCTTTTTTCTCCTCCATTTCACGTCCAAATGGCAGGTGCTAATCCTCCTAGGAACAGGATGGCTGAGATATTGGTTGCTAGATACACCCCTCTGGTTTTACCGCAGCCTATGAATTCTCTCCCAGCCACGGACTAACTTAATTACATGCCCTAGTTCATAGGGGAGGGATACGTGACTTCAGAAGAGAACCCTGCATCCTTTTATAGATTTCCAGAGATTGAGGTCATCGAAAATGAAGATGTGTAGATGAGAGTTTTTGTACAGAGCCTTGATGGTGATGCTAGGGATTGGTTTAAGGACTTGCCTCCTAGATCTATTGACAGGATTGTTGTTCTAGATGATTCATTCTTAAGACATTGGGGGAATAAAAAAGAACTCCTTTATTATATTATAGAATTCGGGGCACTTAAGAGAGAAGAGGGGGAATCTGTTTCAGAATTCTTGAAAATATTTAATAAGATGTATAAAAATATTCCTGCTGAAATTAAGCCTACAGAAACCTCTGCCAAGATGACTTATTCTAGTGCTTTTTCCCCTAATTTTTGCCTCCTGTTGAGAGAAAGAAGAGCTACCTCCTTAACTCATATGCAAGATGCAACCCTTGAAGTAGAATCCAATATATTGGCAGCTGACAAGATTAGGAGTAAGGTTGATAGAGACAGAAGAAAAGGTAGGTTTGAAACTCTGACTTCTAGTTCCTCTACTGCCCCCCCCCCCCCCCCCNCCCAAATGGATGAAGTATCCAAGATACTAAAATCACTTTATTCTAAAGTGGAAAGGTTGGAATTGGAAGGAAACAAGAGATATAGGAATTCCCCAAATTTTGATAATAGGGGTAGTTTCAAAATACCAACTAATGCCCCTTAGACCATCCAAAGAGATCAAAGAAACAGGGACAGAGATGATCATAAAATCCAAACTCCTCTCCAAAATAACTTGGTTACTGATGAATTTGAAGAGGAAGAAGATATTGATCCTGAGATCCATTTCCTTGGAGATACCTCTTCGTTCCCTCATTTGACTTAGTATACATATGAAGAGGCCCTCATGAGTAATCAACTGAATGAGCTAAACAAAGGAGAAAATACCAGCAATGATCTGAATAGATATAGCCTCAGATCCAAGAAGAAATAAGGAAAGCCTAACATTCCCGAGCGACCTACTAGAGTTAAGAACCATGCTAGAGATATAGCAGACAATAGTGAAGAAAGGAAGGCACAGAGCCCCCCACCAGTGGTCAAAAGTCCTATCCTAGAGGTGAGTGATATTCTGAAGCCTCCCTCCCCTTATATATTTGAGCATGAGATTCAAAATATTAGAATCTGTGTACCTCTCTTAGAGTTAATCAAGCATGAGGATTTCAAAAGGTGCCTATCAAAATATTTATGCCCAAACCTATGTCTCACTCCGTAGACTTAGTTAACCTCCAAGATGAAAGGCCAACTGTCATATTAGGGCCTTTGGTAGAGGATAGAGACGAATCCTCCCGTCCCTTATACACTTCATTGAACATCCATGATAAGGTGATCCATAACTACTTGATGGATTCAGGGGCATCTCATAATCTTATGCCTAAGATTGTCATGGAAGAGCTCGGGTTGGAGGTTACAAAATCCTGCCACGACCTATATTATTTCGACTCTAGAAAGGTGAAGTCCCTTTGGGTTATCAAATACCTAGCCGTTTCTCTGTTCCAGTTTCCAATGAAGAGCATGGTCATGGATATCGTAGTGGTTGATGTTCCCCCTAAGTTTGGGATGCTCCTATCTAGATCTTGGATAAAGAGACTAGGGGGAACCTTGCAGGTGGACCTTTCATACGCCACCATTGCTATGTTTGGGGGTGAACAAAGGAGACTTTATAGGGAAGAGAAACTCGCGTACATCATAAGTGGTGAAGAAAACCCCACAAACCATCCTATTTTTTCTTTTCACACAGATTTGGGATCCAACATATTGCATCTCACTGATGCTCCTAAAACTCCTCTTGAAATCAGAAAGAAACCCATTACTTTTTGTGAAATACCTCCTCAAACTACCTATGTTTGGAATATGTTCTTTGATGGAGCCTCTTCTAAGGAAGGTGTTGGTGCTGGAGTGGTATTTGTTTCACCTTTTCAAGAAACTATACCTTTGTCCTACAAACTAGAATTTGAAACTACCAATAATGTGGCAGAGTATGAAGCTCTTGTTTTGGGTTTAAGGGCTGCAAAATACATGGGGATTGAAGAGCTATCAGTATTTGGGGATGCATAACTAATTGTTCATAAGATAAAAAATATTTATCAATCCAATCACCCTAGGCTTAAGACTTATATAAATGAAGTATGGGACCTAGTTAACAGTTTCTTCCTAGCTTTCAACATTTCATTTATTCCAAGAGAGGAGAATACCATGGCTGATTCTTTGGCTATCTCAGCAAGACATTTTAGAGTCCCATTGCCACCAAAACTCAAATATGATGTAGAGGTGAAATATAGACCCTCTATACCTGACAATGTTCAGCATTGGAGGGTATTTGAGGATGATAATAAGATCAAAAAGTTTCTTGAATCTATTGATGAGTTCTCTACTTTACATATTGACTAGGATCATGATTTTGAAATTAACCCTCATGCTGATGTATTTTTAAATAAAATTGCTAACCACCATATTGTTCAGTTGCCTGGAAACCATATTACTCAGTTGAAGGCCTTGACTGAAGCACTTGTTCTCATCAGTCCTAATTACTCCAAATATTTTCTGATTTTATCCTTTGCTTCATTTGACACAATAGCAATTGCTTTTTTGCAGAAGAATGTTGAAGGGTTAAAGAAACCCATTTCCTTTTTTAGTAGGGCACTGAGAGACGCTAAAATAAAGTATGACATCATGGAAAAGAAGGTCTATGCTTTGGTCAAGGCTCTCAAAGATTTCATATTTTATGTGTTGCATTCAAAATTCATTGCATATGTCCCTTCAAGTTCTATGAATTAGATCCTCATTCAACCTGACATAGATGGAAGAAGGAGCAAGTGGATTTCCAAGATCCTTGAATTTGATATTGAGGTAAAGCCCACCAAATTGGTTAAAGGCCAAGGTTTAGCTAGGTTGTTGGTTGAATCTAATTGCAAAGCTTTGGGGGTCCATTTCATCAACAGTTGTTCATAAAATCAACAAGTTGAGTTGTCTGATGAAGGTTCTCAAGTGATCCCTCTGTTGGAAGGATGCACTTGGTACAAGGAAATTATATTTTTCCTACAGAAGTTGGAGCCTCGTGATGGTATGGAAAAGAACAAGGTGAGAGATTTGAAGCTCAAATTAATTAAATATTGTCTTATTAATCAAGTTTTATATTGGAAAGACCCTTTAGGAGTGATTTTGAGATGTATAGACCCATCAGAATCCCAAAGGATTATGTATGATTTTAATGACAATTTATGTTGGGGGAATCACTTATGGAGAACCATAACCTACACTATTCTTAGGGCTGGGTATTTTTGGCCTAGTCTCTTCACTAATTTCTGTGCAAAAATTAGGTCTTGTGTCAAGTGTCATAAATTATCTGGAAATAAACAGCTCAAGTCTTTTCCATTGAAAAATGTGGTAGCTTCAAGTCCTTTTCAACAATGGGGCCTAGATTTTGTTGGGGAAATTCATCCTGCTTCAAGTGGTCAGCATAGATGGAGCTTGACTACCACATACTACTTACTAAATGGACAAAATCCATACCCACAAGAAATGATTCCCACAGGGTAATCATTGGTTTTCTTGAGGATATTAGAGAAAGATTTGGTTGTTCAAACAAAATTGTCATTGATAATGCCGCATATTTCAAGGATGAACCATTGATTAAGTTTTGTGAACAGTTTGGAATCACATTGATTCACTCTACTTCTTACTACCCCCAAGGGAATGGACTGGCAGAGTCCTCTAACAAGAGCCTTATTAAGATCATCAAAATATTGTTAGAAGACAACAAAAAGGCCTGGGATACAAAGATTAAATTTTCTTTATGGGTTGGCAGAGTGACAACAAAAAGATCTCTTGGTGTCTCTCCTTTCTAGCTGGTGTATAGAGTTGAGGCCATATTTCCCTCTCAACTTGCCTTACCTGTGGAAAAATTATTCCAAGACTATCAAGGAGAACTAGATAATATGATCAGAATAATACAACAGCTGGTAGAAGCGAAACAAATGAGGGAGAAACTAATGAACAAATCCCATGACCATCAATAAAAGATCAAGTAGGATTTTGACAGAAAAGTAAGGAAAGAGGATTTCCAGCTGGGAGATCTGGTACTCAAGTGGGATGCACCTAAAAAAGATAAAGGCAAGCATGGTAAATTTGAGGCCTTATGGATTGGCCCCTTCAAAGTTTCTGAGGTTTTTTCAAATAACACTTACAAGTTGCAAGATTTGGAGGATGATGAAGTTTTTGGTAGCCCTATAAATGGGAATTTTATGAAGAAGTTTTTTACTTAAGCCATGAGTGGCTTCCCATGTCATTGTAAATATCATTTTTCTTTTGTTTTCAGTTTTTATAAGTGACTCCATAACCCAACATCTAAGGCACTGGAACTACTTATTATTTCCAGCTCGCAGGGAGCATGCCATCCCTTATGGAGCCAAATGTTATTGCACAAACTTGTTAGAGTCCTGTGGGTTTGTGGTTTCTACCTAAGTCTATGTTTTTCCCTCTCTCTCTCCTTTTGCAGACCAATTATTAAGTTTTTTCCCCTTCGGCTTGTAAAATCATTTTCGTTTTCCTCCCTCTATGTTTAAAGTGCCCTGCTATCCCTATTTTCCAAGCCCTTATCCAGTCGTCCAAGTATTTTTTTACACTGGCCGCAGCTGTGGGCTCAAAGTGCGACACTCAAAGTCGAATCAAGAAAAAAGGTAGATTCATATTTCAATGGTGGGAATTCCATGTGGACTTCAGATTAGTAGCTCACGGGCATTCAGAATATTAAAAATTACACAAAGTATAGCGTCGGAGAAAAAGTCCCGAAGAGAGCACGAGTTGTTGATTTTTAAAGGGACAGGTGGTAGTTGATTAAAGTGTTCGGGGAAATAAGCTTCGGGAGTTTCCAAGTGAGAAGTGTCTAGAATTCCTGAAGTGTCGAAGCGCTGAAGTCCTGAAGTGTTGAAGTCCTGAAGCATCGATGTGTCGAAGTGTCAAATTCGCCGAAGTCCCGAAGGGATCTCAGTCGTCGATCTTTGGAGGCCATGTGGCTCCATATCTAGAGCTCTGGAGGAAAGCAAAGGAGGAAAAGGCCCAAAGACTCGAAGGAGATCCCGATCATTGATCGATGAGGGATCAAAAGGGTTGTTGATCTGGTTGAAGGGGTCAGAGGTCTGAAGTGGATCTCGACCATCCAAATACAGGAGACATGTGTCATCATATCCTTAGCTCTGGAGGTTTTTCTTGGGGCAAATATAGTTTGAAGTTTGAAAGGTCTGAAGCTTGAATCGTGAAGTAGATCTCGGTCATCCATTTGAAAAGAGAAGATTCGATCCATCAATATAAAAGGTGCCAGAGTTGGGTTGTTGATCAGGAAGCCTCATCTCATATCACAAAATCAATGGTCGCACTCCATTGCGGGGTCGAAAGGTGTGCACGTTTTTAAATTTTCAAGGGTGGTCCATAATCAGAACCATGGTTGTTAGAAAGGGACATGTTGCAGGTCATGGTGAATTGAGGGGACAAAAGTGGTTTGATTTCAAACCACCCTTGGTTGCACCCGCAATAGCGTAATTGTGTGGGGTCATCGTCCTAGGTCACATTGAAGGAGCGATGGAGAGGAGCTGCGCCAAAGGCCAAAGGGGCCCGTATTGGTCACAGAAGAATATTTGCATGGCCTCGAGGCACCAATATTGACTCGAAGAAGTCATGGGCACAACCTAGAACATTCATGGATGTCAGGACTCGTCCCGATCTCGATGAAGGTAGTTAATGGAAATGGGGGCAGAAGTTGAAACCTCGTCTCACCCCATAAATGGAAAGCATACTGAGATTTTTCGTGGGGGGAGATTGTCAATTCAAAGTTTTCTGAGGGACAATTTTCCTGCAAAGCACATAACTAATTCGGGCCCGCGTCTGACATAAGAAGGCCTGCACAGGCTGACAGAGTAGGTGCCGACTGGAAACTTTGAATGCGGGGTTCGATCACATTCCTAGTGGTTGCAAAATTTCTAGTATATATAAACAGTTTTGATATTTTGTTAAGGTCGAATGGTTGATCTAGGCTCCCTGCTATTGTAATATTTTGATGAAGAACACTGGTTCTCTGGTTATGTACTTGATTTGAGACTTCTTGATTAATCTAAGACAACTTCTCTTACTCAATCTTATTTTCCTCTGATACTAAGAGAGTTCATGAATGACTGATTCACATGGATTTTTGTGAATGTGTTATGATGAATGTTTGATTATAGTGCTATTATGATTTCTTTCATTTTCCTTGAAATTTGAATCCAAGAGGATCTTGTGTTTGAGTTTTTCCTCCTTAGGCTACTTGAAGACCTGACGTCCATAGCATACCTCTACACCTTTCTCACCAAAGTATTCCTTCTACTCACCTTTACTCCAACTTACTAACTAAAGTTAATCCAAGACTTCAATTTCTTGTGCATGCTAGTCCAGATTTATGAGTTAGAACGTTATTATCATGGAGTCTTCTCCATTTGAACACCTAAAACTCATTTACATTTACTGTATAAACTGATGGGTACTGGGCTTACCTTCTATGCAATCTGAAGGTGAATTTTAGTGCTAACAATTGTTACTGTGACTGATACATCATCACCATCATCCAAATCCACTCACATAGACCATACATCAAAATGTATGCCCAACATCAAATATCCAAAGTATGTTCCATATACCACAAGATGTACCTCAACCATATACCATATCATTCATGATATGTTTCAATGATTCCATAAACCATGTACCATAAGATGTTCCAATATGAATTATTGTAACATCAATGATGTGCCTCATACATATACCAACATCACCAAGATATGCCTCAAGCATGTACCATAACATCACCATATATCCAAGATGTGCCTCAAAGAATATTCCCAAATCTCCAAGACATGCCTCAAGCATGTGTTATAGAATCGAGATATAATAATCAAACTCGTGTATATATACATACCTCAGATATTATAACAACCTTACTGCATAATCATACCTTGTTGCAACCCGAAACAAGCATCCTCTTTTCTTTACCTCAACATCGCTAACTCATATTTTCCAATAGATCAAGTGTTCACTAGATAGATATGCAATGAACCTGTGTGTATGAATGAGAGACTCTTGATGTGTATTTATAATTTTCAAGTGACTTATTTTCTGGCTAACTTGTAACTGTTTTACCCTTTTTCCTTATTTTGGGGTCAACTCATTATTTTTTATTATAATTGTTTTACCCTTTAATTAATGACTATTTTACCCTTTCTCTTGATTTTAGGGTCAACTCGTTATTTCTTGTTACAACCGTTTTACCCTTTAATTAATGACTTGTAACTTCTTGTTGCAACTGTTTAGGGACTTCTTAACTTTTAGGGTCAACTCATCATTTCTTGTTACAATTGTTTTACCCTTTAATTAATGACTTGTAACTTCTTGTTGCAACCGTTTAGGGACTTCGTAACCATTATTTAGGGATTTCAACTTCATGAGGACATAACTCCTCAACCGTGAGGAACCATGTGGCATACCACCTACCATTGGAAACAACATGATGAAGACTATCCATCTATGAGGATTTTGCATGTACTTGTAATGTTTTTCAACCTCATATTCCTCATTCAACTTTGGACCTCATGACCACACCTCTGAAACTTCCGAAATTCTCCAAGGGTTAACATGAATTTCAACAAACTTTCCAACATGATGCACTTGGCCTTGAAGAAATTCATGATATATGATTTATTTGTGTTTCATAAATGTTTTAGTGAAATGTCTTTATACTCGGTTTTTTTTTTGAGGTTGTGTAGAATCTTTGTTGTTGTGATATTCCAATGCTTTTGGCTAGCATATTCTCTAGAAAGTGAATGCTTAATCTATTTTCATTCCTTGTACGTGGAATCCATGGTTTCAACCCTTGCGTTGAGAATTGATGTGAATTATGGTTTGGCACTGGTGGACTAGGGTGCCTCAACACTTGTGCAGTTGGTAGAGTTGTGTCATCATCACTTTTTCATAGATGTGTGCCCCACAAAACCATTTCTTGTTCTATTTATCACTTGGTCTGTTTTCAAACCTTGTGTGAATAACTTATACAAATCCTCTTTCCAAACTGTCGAACTTTTGCATCCCCTCAATTCTAATACATAGTGTTTTTGTTTCCAAGTTTTGCAAAAGCTTTTGCTATTGTGATATTTCGATGCTCTCCAGTGGAATATGCTTCGTAGAACGAATGCTTGTTCTATTTTCATTCCTTGTACAAGGATTCTATACTTTCAACCCTTGCACTAAAAATTCATGCCACTTATGGTCTAGCATTATTGGACTTGGGTGCCTCGACACTTCTGCAATTTTTAGATTTATGTCATCAACACTTCTACAAAAGTGTATGCTTCATAGAGCTGATACTTGGTATATTTATCACATACTCTATTTTCAAATATTGTGAAAAGAAATGATATGTCTCCTCTTCGCTTACTGCAGCAGTTCTGCATCCCCTCACTTCCAATAGTTCCATGTTGGCCCTTGAACAAGTTTTGGAGATCCTTGGTCATGTTTGACCTTTTTTGGGACTTATACAGGTTGGTCGAAGGTAGAACGCAAGTTGAAGAGGAGATTACGGGATCTAGACCCCTTTTTAGGGCATTTTTTAGGATTAGGGTTTATGTAACAGGTGTGGGATGTCGGCCCATGGGTTTACCCATGTTTAGGACCAGTTTGTAATGTATAAATAGAAATATAGGTGATGTAAGTAACGATATATGGGTGTGGTGCTAGGTGCTAATTATTTTGATAAATGCAAGTAATTGTAAGAGGCTTTGTGCATAGTGTATGTTGAGACTTGCAGAGCTAAGTGCAGGTCATCTTTGGTGTTTTGTGTATAGATTGTGAGAATATTTGTGGTGTAGCCTAACTTGGGGAACAAGGATCTGGCGAGGTGCGTAGATCTCCTTCCCTATGCGGAGTGGGGTTTTTGGGCTCTGTGCATGTAAGGAGACTGACAGAAGATAATAAAGAAGAGAAGAGTTGGTGGACGTAGCCCCACACTGGGGTGAACCACGTATATCTTGTGTTATGGTTGCTTTGTACATTATGGTTATATGTTATTGATGTTATTTATGATTAATGTCGATATATTTATGTATGATGCATCTGGTATGATATATTAGTGCTTGGTAATGTGAATGAATGCTATATCTAATCTATCTCTCCATGTTAAGTGCTTAGATGTGTTAGATCTTGTTGAATACTGTGTTGCTCTGTAATTAGGGTTTATATCTGTGATGTGAATAAGGGTTAATGATAACTGCTAAGTGCTTGTTAGAGTGGTTTAATCACAGATATGTGTCCCAGCTAAGGTTGCAAACACTTGAGTCATGTAGCCACCCCTGCCTCTACCTCTGGTGAGATTTCATCTACTTCGCAGGTGTTGCCGAAAGGGCTGGTAGTTAGGATTTTGTCGGTGCGTTGTTGAAGCATTGAACCTTGGGTCTGCCCCTGTGCCAACAAATGGTTCCATTGACGAGACCTAAGACTATGATTGCTGGGAACTGAAGAAAAGAAAGCTCTGTGCATAGATCGGTTTCTTTAGTGTGCAGTATTCTACTTGACTTGTGAAGCTCTATGCTAAGAAGAGAAGTTCGATCTGAAGAAAAGAGGTAATATATTGAAGCTTTGTTCTCTGAGAAAGGTAAGATAAGTGAAAACTTTTGTTTTGAAAGTATGGATCTAGGTATGTTTGATAAAAAAATTCCTAGTCTGAAAACTATGGCATAGTTAGAAGAAAGAAGAATTGATATGAATAGATCTGATAGAAGCAATGAAAGATATGTTATTCATATGCATAGAAAGAATGTTTGGACTAACAAATGGATGCAAGATCCTAGAAGTAATTTTTTGTAGGTTAGTTACTGTGATCCCAGTGCGCAGTACAGGAAAGGTTGGGGATCATTTAAGAGAAATAGAGGATTAACCCTTTGTTATAGTTGCAGAAGACCAGGACATCTTGCTAAGGAATGCCCTGGTAGAAGACCTATTTGTCTTTTTTGTAAATCTATGGACCATGAAGTTTTGGATTTCCCTAGAATGATTGCTAAAGTTGAAAATATTAATATGAAACAAGAAAAATATGATATAGGACTAGAAACTAAGGATATGATAGAACCCCAGAAAGAATCAGAGATTGTATTACTACAGATGAAAGAAACCTTGAATGATCACATAGATATCAACTTATCAAAGGTCTTAAAAGAGAAAGAGTACAGAGAAACAAGAATAGGAGACTTCGACATAGACTGTGTCCTGGATGAGGAAAGAAAGGTGAATATCATGATAGAAAGAACTTGGGAAGTTTTGGGAAATCCTGCTATGGTTCCTTCATTAAGAGGAATAAGATTATTTAGAGGAAAGATGATAGCCCGATGTGGAAGAATTACCCAGACATCTATGAGTGCTCATGGTACTTCGACAGAAGAAGAATTTGAGATCATTAAGTTTGTTGAGAACAACACCCCATTTTCTATCTTGATAGGAAAAACCTGTATTGAGAAAGATCAGATGTGAAGGAAACAAGAAGAGGAGGATCTAGAACAGAAAAAGAAAGAGCTAAGAGATTTCATGGCTAGGAGAATAGCTCACTTACTGGAAGAACAAGAGAACCATTCGAAGCTACTAAGGACCAAAGATATGGATGTAGAAGTTGAAAGAACACAGGAAGACTGGAGACACATGTATCTACAAGAGAGTAGAGAACCTACCCCAGAAAGAGAATAATTATTACCCTTGAATCCTATGAAATACCCTCCACAATGCGAAGTTATCATTCCAAGAGGAGATAGGAACGATAATGGAAAGAGGAAACCAGTGATTTAGATCACATGAAAGAAGGCCAAAAATCTCAGTAAGAAGAGGGAAAAGTTATAAAAATTGCAAGAAGTTCCAGAGAATACTTCGCAGAAGGAAGGTTTCCAGAAATCGAACTTCGCTGGAATATCAGTACAAAACAAATTGGAACTTCACCATGAAAAATAACTATGACCGTTGGAGGCAATATGATCATTCAATTGATGCTCCAGAACGGTGAGGAAATAATTTATGGCCCGAAAGTTCACCATTGGACCATTGTGACCACACCATAACAGATGGAATTGCATTGAATAAGGATTTGCGACCCGTTGAAAGAAACTGTTATGAAAATATCTATTTATCCTGTCGAGCATTGCACCGAGAACAATTTTGCCAATTGTGATTATCCGAGCCCATAGAGAACTAGTTGTTTCTTCACAGTGATCATTGAGACCTCGCCATCCATTATGTTACATTGATTATTGTTCACCAACCTGAGATATCATATCTCGAGTCTGCATGTCAGATGAAATTAGTGCAGCAAAAAAATCCATCAAAGAGATTCTAATAGAACTCATGGCCGAGAAGGTGATGTCCACAGGCATCCAAGCCTCATCGAAGCGAGGAGTGAAAGCCTCCCCGTCGACTACTTATGGATCTGGACCATCCCGATCTGCGACCGAGAAAAGAACCAAGCATCATGATGACTTGGCAAATGTGAATCTAATTCCATCCATCCTACCCGACTACATCCCACCTCTGGATGGTGTAGTGAGTCATGACAGTGTCTCGAGGGACTTCGACTACACAGTCATCACTGTGTACCTCCCGTAGGGAATACAAGTAGTCAGACCGCAGTTGGAGAGGATTCCAACCTTGAAGACTAGTGACTATAAAATAGGAGACCACAGGAGCTATGGCATGCTCGCACCTCACAAATATTTGATCAAGATGAAGGGGAAGAAGTTGAATATAATCCCCCAACCGTGGAATATGTACATCGCAAGGTCCACTATCTTGAACATGAAGAAGATACCACATTTTGGAAGGAACCAAGAGGTTAATGCATGCGTGAAGCTCCTGCTGCCGTGCTTCCATGGTGGGTATCTATGGTTAGACACATGCATCACCATCGAGCCAGTGCTGATCCATAGGATCACCAGATTGAGCATGCAGTGACCAGACCCACAAGAATTTTATCCCGGTGTTGGCCCTTAGTTATGGAAGGAAGCGAAGAACAAGGAAGGAAAGGTAAAAAGTGAGCTTTGCGGGAGACACAATAATTGTCACTAAGTCGAAGTGAGCAAAAGAGCAGGAAATATGGAGAGAAGTGTGGAAAAGCAAGCCATTGGATGAGGAGATTAGGGATGAGAGATCAACAAGGAAGAAGGATCGTGGAAAACTTAGCAAGCAAATAAAATCCATCATTGGATGCTTTGGAGCACCGTGCAATGAAGAGGGAAAGACAGGCTGGCGAAGCCTGGAAAAAGTGGCTCAAGTTGAGCTAGGGTTTTAGACACCTAGGGTTTTGGTATCTAGGGTTTTGGCACCTAGGTTTCGATCTAAGGCTGTCGGTGAGGGATTGTAATGTATAAATAAAGGTCAAGAGGACCTGGGTGGGAGTGGTCATTGAGTATTGATTTTATATTGTTGTTATATCTCTATTGTGGAGAGAGAGGATTGTATTATGAGATCTTGAGCTGTGTGCGAAGGTCAAGTCCTTCCACTGGGTGCGCAGGAAGGGGAGAGGAAGAGAGAGAAGAAAGAATATCTGGTAGCGAAGAGAGCAGATAAGAACTATATGCTTTACCTTAATAAATCATAAGCACAGTTCTGTGGACGTAGCCCTAGAGAGAGGGTAAATCACGTATATTTTTTGTTGTATGTGTGATTAATGCTTGGATATCTGTCATTGTTATATTGTTATTTGCAGTCTTATGTTTAGATCAGATCTATAGTTGCGTAGGATAGACCTAACTGGTAAGTGATATATGAATTTTGTATTGTTGATGTGATATATCCACTTGATATTCCCCTGGTTGTAGACATCCGTGTCCTGCAACCCCCCTCTTAGCTGCTTTGGGTGAGACTACATCTACTTTGCAGGTGCTGTCGAAAGGGCCAATAGCTAGGGCTTGTTGGTGTTCTCTTGAGCGTTGAACCTTGGGTCTGCCCCTGTGCCAACAAATGGTTCTATTTTCGGGACAAGAATCTGTGTAAGGGAATGTCAAGGTGGTTCCCATCGAAGACACAGATTCAGAAGTGGATAGAGGATCAAGAGAGGGACTTTGCTGAAGCCCAAAACAAAAACCCTAAGCTAAGTACTAAATATTGGCTGCAGAGACACATCTTCACCAATATTTATGAGATCTTCTTTGGAGGAATTCATCAAGAGTTATATGAGTGGTTAGCTAGGTTAGCCTATACCCAGTTCGGTATCAGATCTAGACCTGCTATGGTCTGGACATCAGAGTTGATTAACAAGGTTAAGAGAGTCAACAACGCTGTATCAAGGGCTGTAGATCACTGGCTTGATAATACCATTGGAGGGTATATCACCGAATTTGTTGTTGACAGAACATAATCATATAGCTAGGGCAAGAGATACTTCTTCAAAGGACCCAGAGGAAAATCTTTACAATTTCTGAAGCTAAGAATCAAGATGTTGTTGCATGGAAAGAACGTCTTGAAGATACAACAAATTGGTTGGATCCAAAAAGGCTAATGTTCAAGAATTCGGACAGCGACAACGACACAAAGGATGGACATATGCATAGTGGGAAAGTATTTTGAGGGGTTCACCTTGAGAACCTGTTCAAACAAAACTACGGGGACAAGGGTTTCTATAGTGCAGAAGAGGCATATCTGATAGACGAAGAACATTTAGAACCCACCAGAGAAGAGGAAGAGGAAGCTGAATAACTTTTCCAAAATGATCCAGAAACATCAGGAACCATGAAGACCACTGAAGTAAGTAATATCAATCCTTTTGTTATTTCAGAAATGCTAAGTAATCATAATATTATGAATCATTAGAGTCTGCAGACTACTATTACTAGTAGTTCAACATCTACTCAGACAGGAAACCTAGGCTGCTCTATGGAAAATGAGATGAGTCTCCCTATCTTCAAAGGAGATGGATCTAAATATCTCGATCAACACTGGTTCCTGTGCGAGGCCATATGGAGCATTAAAAATATTACTGATGAAGATGTTAAAAAAAACCAGTTTAGCACTATGTTGAGGGATCGCTTGCTGAGCTGGTACATGAATCTTGTCCAAGGACTTGCGCAGCCTAAGCCACTAAATGAGATCAAGAACGTGCTAGTTGCAGAGTTTAAAAAACCTAAGTTGGAGTCACAGTGTATTACTGAGCTGAAAGAGATCAAACAGAAGGTAGTCGAACCTGTTTGGGAGTTTGATAAGAGATTCAAGACCTTAACAGGTCGACTGATTTTTAAGATCCCAAATGAGCAGAACAAAGAATGGTTCATCACTGCTCTTTTACCACACATAAGAGTTCCCCTAATGCAACAAAATATTTCATCGCAGGCAGAAGCTTTGGATATCACCATGAATCTTGGATTAACACCTATGGGAGAATCTAGCTCAGGCATGAGCCATATATTGAGCCAACTGACTAGTTTGTCTCTGCAGGTTGAGGATATGAAGAAGGACAAAAGATAAGATATCTGGTGTGTAAGATGAAAATTCGAAGGTCATGATAAATAACACTGTCCCCTATTTCATGAATATTTGGCCTCAGGAGTGCTGAGCCCCCTGAAGCAAGTTAACCTACCCTGGTGCGAAGTATGCAGAAACCAACATCGCCTTGGTGAGTGATATTATATGCATAAGTATCCCACAAACTTGTACTGCACATTCTGTAAGTTTGTAGGGAATGATGATAGATATTGTAGGGATTTTGACCTGATGCATGAAATATCAAGAGAGATATACAAGATCCAAGGCGAATACACCAAGAAGGAAAAAATGCACAGTATAATTCTCTAGGAAGAGGAAGCTTCAATCCTCGCGGTGGATACAGAGGATGAGGTCAAGGAGGAGGTATGGGTCAAGGTCGAGGACAAATAATCTGTTACAACTGTGTGCAACCAAGACATTTAGCGAGGGATAGCCAAAACCCTTGCACAACCTGCAGTTATTGCAACTCCATCGAGCATGTCATCGAGGGTTGTCCCTTGCTGCTAGCTAATCCTGAGGAAAGATGAGGACCTCAAAAAAACCTGCAAGTGCAATTGATATATGTTGAACCTCGCGGAGCCGACCCTAGAGTTGTCATTATCACTCGAGGAGGCGCTGCTATAGGAGAAGACAGAGAAACCCAAGGAATGATTGCAGATGACCATGGAGTCAGGAAAGTTATAGAGAAGACCCCAACATTCAATGCTAAGAAAGAAAGACAGATATTTGAGGAGGGAAGAAAAGAGTTCAAAGGAGATCAAGGGTCTTCATCAAAGAAACAACCAGAAATCAAAGCATATGGCATGCCTTAGGCGTTTGATCCGTCTGCGTCGTCAACAGAAGGAAAAGGAAATTTTTGTGCACTTGTGTTAAGATGATTCAAGATAAAAGCGTTGTACAATAATTACAAGATTTAATCAAGTAGTATGAGCTAGGAAAGATAGACTCTTTACTGAATAGGGAAGTGCACCAAATTGGGAAAATGATAAGGACAAATAAATAATTATACCTGAATTCTCAAATAGGAGAATATGATATAGACTATGTGGTCCTCGACTTAGGGTCGGAGGTCAATGTCATGACGAAGAAAACCTGGGCCCTGACGGGAAAACTAAAGTTAATCTATTCCTCTATCAGGCTTAGAATGGATAATCAACAAGTTGTCAGCCCATTTGGATGATTGGAGCATGTCCCTGTGGACATCGATGGAGTTAGAACCTTTGCAGATTTTGAAGTAATTGAAATTGTTGTTGATAGGTTCCCTTATCCTGCACTGTTAGGAATTGATTGGGCCTTCAACAATTCTACTATTGTTTATCTAAAGAAGAGGTTTATGAAATTTGAAAGAAATGGCCTTAGGGTCATTGCAACTTTAAATCTATATGAGGGTCCTTGATACATAGAGCCTATCAGAGAAGAAGACCATGCGTACGAACTGGAAAACATCTACAAACTAATAGCTAGACAACATGATTATATCAATCCTATAGCCGATGGGAATCTGAGCTGGCGAAGTGACAATGCATGTTCATCAAACTTAGAAGAAGTGCTAGAGAACTGGTAGAACCAGATGTATGAAGTCTCTACCAGAAGATGTGCTCGACTAACAGTGAGTAACTTACCCACATTTGATGGGCTGAACTCTTTAGAAAAATTATTATCATAGTTTGAGACAAGTGTACCAACACAACATAGGTTGTTGGCAATGGATGAGGCCATGAAATCCACACCAACAAGATGGTGGGGGACGCACAAAGGAAACATCACAGACTGGACACAATGTCGAACATTGATGACATTGCGGTTCTCAACACAAGTAGGAAGTTGTGAAGTGAGATACACAGGTCGAAGTTTCCCAAAGGACCATGTGTGAAGTTGTGAAGAGGCCTGGAGTGAAATTCCTCGAGAACAATGGGTGCACAAATTCATTAACACGCTGGACACGATCCCTATCAACTGGTACCTTCAAGCGGAGCTGGGCCTCGTCACTTCAAATTGGGAAGATATGATCAAGAATTTTGTAGCCACCTTTTTGTTTTAAATTGAATTTCCTTCAGTAGACCAAGCATTACAGATTGTGAGACATAAAGTATTTAAGGAGGCCTCTGGCCTCCCTTTGGAGAAAGAAGAGGATGAATGGACTGCACCATTCCAGATATTGCAGGGATGTTACAACATTAATGTTGATGAAGATGATGATCTGAGGGAGGTAAACATCACTGATATAGAAAGCCATAAAAATTTGGAAGGACCAGGAGTTGAGCTACCATTCATATGACAGCCGATCAAAATAAATAAAGTCAATATTGGGATAGAGGAGACACCGAAGCTTGCCAATGTTGAAGATTATTGGGATGTTGCTACCATTGACAAGATTACAGAGTTATTGAACGAATATCAGGACTTGTTCCTGACCAAGTTCACTGATATGAAGGGAATGAAAGGACTTATGGGTGAGATTATAATACCTTTGAAACTATATGTGAAGCCAGTCAAGAAAAGACCGTACAGACTGAACGCGAAATACAAGGAAAAAGTGAAGATCGAGCTTGCCAGAATGATAGAAGCAAGGATTATTGAACCTGTAGAAGAGTCAGAGTGGATCAACCCTATGGTGGTACAAGAAAATAAGCCAGGAGAAATCAAGATCTATGTGAACCTCAAAAAGTTGAATGATGCATGCCTACATGACCCTTTCCCTATACTATTCACAGACAAAGTGTTGGATAACGTGGGAGGATATAAAGTATATTCTTTTACAAATGACTTTTTGGGATACCATCAGATCTGCATTGCCAAGGAGGACCATCATAAGACTATGTTTTCCACAGAGTGGGGATCCTACAAATATACAGTAATGCCATTTGGATTGAAGAATTCCCCAGCCATATTTTCTAGGGTGGTGATCGAAGAGTTCAAAGAATTTTTGCATAAATGTTTAGAATCATACTTTGATGACTGGACTGTTTTTAGTTTGTTGAAAAATCATATTGAATGTCTAAGTCTAATTCTGGACAAATGCAGGCAATGTAAAATTGCTTTGAATCTGAATAAATGCATCTTCTTCTCACCATTTGGAGTAGTATTAGGTCATATTGTATGCAAGCAGGGATTGCTGGTTGACCCATCTAAAATTGCAATTACAGTTGATTTGCCACCTCCTACTTCAGTCAAACTACTGCGTACTGCACTGGGCCACACTGGATATTACAGGAAATTTATCAAAGGATATGCCCAAATTACAACATCAATGGAGAATCTGCCGAGGAAGGACTTCCAATATGATTTGACAGATGAATATCAGCAGAGCTTCGACACACTGAAAAAGAAAATGGTTACAACACCCATTCTGGTTTTTCCAGATTGGAGCAAAGAATTCCATGTGCATGTCGATGAGTATTCTCTTGCATTAGGAGCAGTACTGGAACAACCTAGAGAATGGGACATTGATCATCCATTAGCATTTTCCAGCAGGAAGCTATCCACAACCGAAGTTAATTACACCACTACAGAGAGAGAGGGACTAGCCATGGTGTATGCACTGCAAAAAAATTGCCACTACTTGTTGGGAGGACACTTTAAAATGTTTATTGATCACTCCATGCTGAAGTACCTATTCAAAAAGTAGTTTTGGGGGGGAGAATATGTAGATGGGTTTTTCTATTTCAATAATATGATTTTGAGATCATAGTTAAGCCAAGAAGAATGAGCAAGGGCCCAGACCACTTATCAAGGTTGGAACATGGTGAAGAACCTACCAGTTTGGAGGATACATTACCGGATGCATAGTTGCTTTCCATTAGAAATATTGATGACCAGTTCATAGACATAGTCCAATTCCTACCAACAGGAATATCTCCAAGTGAGTATACAATTCCTCAAAAGAAATAGCTAGTGGTGCGTGCTACAAATTTTTCACTTATAGATCGATAGCTATACAAAATGGGACCAGATGAAATATTAAGGAGGTGTGTTATGGAGATAGAGCGACCACTGATCCTCGTAGAAGCTCATGAAAGCATCGTAGGAGGAAATTACGCAGGGAAACCAACTGCGCAAAAGGTTTTGTGAGCTAGCCTTTGGTGGCCTATGTTACACAAAGATGCTAAAGATTATGTCAAAGCATGTGATGTATGCCAAAGAACTGGAAAACCATCCTGAAGAGATGAAATTCCATTAGCACCGCAGATGACCCTACAAGCATTTTAAAAGTGGGCCATTGACTTTTTGGGACCTCTACACCCACCAGAAAAGTGCACAGGAGCAAGGTACATTATTACTGCGACAAAATACTTAACCCAATGGGCCGAAGCCAGAGAAGTCAAGGACTCTAGTGCAACTAAAACTGTGCGTTTTATATTTTATGGCATAATAACCAGGTTTGGATTCCCTAAGGTCCTTATGAGCGATCAAGGTACACACTTCATCAATAAGACAGTTGAAGCCCTGACTGAAGAATTTGCAGTCCACCATCAGAAGAGTACACCTTACCATCCACAAGCAAACAGAACAGTTGAAGCATTCAACTAGATCTTGGAAACTACATTAAAAAATATTTGCAGCGTGAATAGGGATGACTGGGATTTAAGAGTACCAGTAGTACTCTGGGCTTATAGAACTACTTGCAAGAAATTAACAATGCAGACCCCCTTCAATTTAGTTTATGGTATTGAAGCTATTGTCCTGATGGAATACTTAGTACCAAGCCTAAGAATTGTTGCATTTACATACATGGATGATATCGGTGTTGTTCGTGAGAGGCTTGCACAGTTGGTTGAACTGGAAGAAGAGAGATTCATTGCAGGATTCCATCAGCAAGTTCAGAAGGAACAAGAAAAGGCCTATCATGACAGGCACATAAAGAAGAAGATGTTCAAGCAAGGTGATTTAGTACTAATGTATGACAGTAAGTTTATCAAACACCTTGGGAAGTTCAGAACACGTTGGCTCGGGCCATATGAGATTGCCTATGTTACAGAAGGAGGATTTGTAGAGATGAAGACATTGAAGGGACACTGGAAGGAAGGATTAGTGAATGGGAGTGGGCTGAAGTTATACTATGATAACTAGCTACCTCACAACTCTCAGTAAAAGCATGAGGAAAAGGGTCCAGGTACCAGGTGCAGTTGAAACTGGTTACCAGACACAGAAAATGCAGTTTTCACAAGGATGGAAAGGAGGCATAAAGAAGAAAGCAAGGGCTCCACTACGCAGTCCAAAGTCGAAGTAAAACCAGAGGATCAGACCTGAAGTGCCTCGAGACGAGTCACAGGTGAGTGTTGGGGCCCTGTTGGCCCTTGGTTATGGAAGTAAGTGAAGAACAAGGAAGGAAAGGTAAAAAGAGAGTTTCATGGGAGACACGGTAACTATCACTAAGTCGAAGTGAGAAAAAGAGCAGGAAAGATGGAGCGAAGTGCGGAAAAGAAAGCCATTGGATGAGGAGATAAGGGACGACAGATTAGCAAGGAAGAAGGATCGTGGAAAATTCAACAAGTAGAGAAAATCCATCATTATATGCTTTGGAGCATCGAGCGATGAAGAGGGAAAGATAGGTTTGAAAAGCCCAAAAAAAGTGGTCAAGTTGACCTAGGGTTTTAGACAGCTATGGTTTTCATATCTAGGGTTTTGGCACCTAGGTTTTGACCTAAGGCTGTCAGTGAGGGATTGTAATGTATAAATAAAGGTCAAGAGGACCTGGGTGGGAGTGGTCATTGAGTATTGATTTGATATTGATGTTATGTCTCTATTGTGGAGAGAGAGGATTATATTGTGAGATCTTCAGTTGTGTGAGAAGGTCAAGTCCTACCGCTGGGTGCACAGGAAGGGGAGAGGAAGAGAGATAAGAAAGAAGATCTGCTAGCGGAGAGCATAGATAATAACTGTATTATTTACCTTAATAAATCATAAGAACAGTTATGTGGATGTATCCCTAGAGAGAGGGTGAACCACATATATTTTGTGTCGTATGTGTGATTAATGCTTGGATCTCTGTCATTGTTATATTGTTATTTGTAGTCTTATGTTTAGATCAGATCTATATATGTGCAGGATAGACCTAACTGGTAAGTGATATATGAATGGTGTATTGTTGATGTGATAGATCCACTTGATATTCCCCTGGTTGTAGACATCCCTGTCCTGCAACCCCCCTCTTAGTTTCTTCAGGTGAGACTACATCTGCTTCACAGGTGATGCCGAAAGGGCCAATAGCTAGGGCTTGTTGGTGTGCTCTTGAGCATTGAACCCTGAGTCTGCCTCTGTGCCAACACCAAGGAAGGTTGCAGATCGCACCCTGACACAAAAGATCAAAGACACCTACAACGATGTAGAGAAAGGGATGGGAGGCTACAAGGTAGCCTCCATTTAGAATGGCACAGTGTGCCTTTCTTGCTAGTTGATTGTTGGTAAGCTAGTCCAAAAGAACAGACCCATGCAGGTCATAGGGTTTGTCGTTGACCTCGCAGGTAAATGCATGGAAGGACTACAGATGAATTGGGTCAGTTAGCTAGTCAATCCGTTAGAATTGGATTGTCGCGAAGCTTAGGATCAGAGCTATGAGTTCCATTTTAGTTGGTTGTTGATCCTCATCATGTTCACTGCTTGGGATATGTCGGAAGGTGCGACCTTCCCTGACATTGAGTTGTTTGAGCCACTAGCTGTGAAGTTCACCACGCTCTGGTATTCGAGCAATATGGGAAAACAATGGCAGTCAAACACAATATTCCATACCTACTATCTACAACTGAAGAGGGATATTGAGTCTTTCCCTCATATAACGTCGAACACCCTAGACAGGTTCATGCCCCTTATGAAGTTCCATGCAGATAGGCATTTTATTTATATTACTGCGCGTGCAGATGAAATTAAAGAAGAGCTTCAGTCCTACTACAAGCTCACAGAGGAGGACCTGGAAGAAATCACTAAGGAATGGCCCACATAGTTCCTTATACCAGTCGACCAGGTAGACCTGTCCAACCCCAACCTCATTGGAAGTTTGGTGGTTACTCATAAAGAGTAGGATGCACCCAACAGTAGCAGGAAGAAAAAGAAGGAAAATGTACAGGAAATACACAACACATTAGAAGAGACTATATAAGATTCACCTAGAGGGTGAGGAGATGACGAAGTAGAAAAAAAGAGAAATAAGGGGAAGAAGACAAACCAAAGAAGGGTGAAGTAACACCACCTAGGAACCCCCTTGAAGAGGCAGAGACATCCAAGAAAATAAAGGTTTCCCCAACGATACCTACATCACGGAAGAATTCCAAAGCGAGTAAGTTGAAGCTGCAGACTATACTCGCGGTCGATGACTTCGAATTCATTATCGCAGTTGTATCATATGCCTCAGAAGATATTTTGTAGCGAACTGAAGCCAAACAAGAAACCATGTATGAAAGGATTGAAGCAGAGATGAGAGGAGTACATCAGGCCCTTCACTCCAGCCATGCAATGTCCACTGCTCCCCCGCCACCACAAGAACCAGAGTTGGGAGATGAGCCTACCCAACTTTGTAGAATAGATGATGCAACCGAAGCTCACCTTCGTCGTGTGCAGGAAGAAAAATAACAGGCCACAATGTCCCTTAAGCAAGAACAAGAGGAAATCATAGAGCAACGACGAGTTGCATAACAATAGAAGGACGACCTCCAAATCAAGTTCGAAGAGGATAGAGCATAGATCCAGCAGGAGAAAGAATAGTTGTTCACGGAGAAGGTTAGAGTTAAAGAAGCAGTCTGCAGAGCACTTCACTTTGTGATGAGCTTAGAGAAATTGGTGGAATACCCGATGGAGAATCAAGTGGTGAATATTTCTGAAGCCATTCAACAACTTCAACAGAGAATAGAAGAAATGAAGCTACAAACAGTGCCAGGCACTCTGCAGGAAGTGTGAGACTAGAGAGAAGCAACTACCCGGAGAGAATTTGAAAGGATCAAAGCATTAGCCATGGAACGTAAACATCTAAGCAATCACAATGTGCAGAATTATGAGCGCCTTATCAAGGACCCTGAACCAAAAACAATGGAGTCACAGCTCCAAGAAGAAAAGAAGCAAGAAGCAACAGTACAAATGCAGTTGAATCCCTTGTCAGTGGTCAAGTGAATGAAAATATCATAAGAACAAAGTACGACTCAACAACAGTTCCATGCCATACAAAGAAAAGTCATGAAAGTGACTCAGAATCTCCAACCAGTTCAGGATGTAGCTTGCCTAATTTTTTAGGAGATTGAAGGCTGAGGATCAGATATGGAACAAGTAGTCACTTTGGTAGAACAATGCTTAGAGGGACCTAAGAACAAGGTAGTTATTCAAGAATTCTCCGAACAGGAGGCCTTGGCACAACAACAAGTCGAGGTAGCTCGAGGCTTTGGAGGAAGAGTTACCCAGACCAGAGTGACTCGGGTCGAGTCATAGGTGAGTACTGGGGGCCTTTTGGCCCTTGACCAAGTTTTGGATATCCTTGGTCATGTTTGAAATCTTTTGGGACTTCGACAAGCTGGTCGAAGGCGGAGCACAAGTCGAAGCAGAGATCATTGGATCTCTGCCCCTTTTTAGGTCAGTTTTTGGGATTAGGGTTTATGTAACGGGTATGGGATGTCGGCCCATGGGTTTACTGATGTTTAGGCCCATTTTTTAATGTATAAATAGAAAGCTAGGTTATGTAAGTAATGATTTATGGGTGTGGTGCTAAGTATTATGCTAAGTGAAAGTGATTGTTAGAGGCTTTGTGCATAGTGTATGTTGAGACTTGCAGAGCTAAGTGCATGTCCTTTATGGTGTTTTGTGTACAGAGTGTGAGAATCTTTGTGTTGTAGCCTAACTCAAGGAAGGAGGATCTGGCAAGGTGCATAGATCTCATGTCCTATGCAGAGTGGGGTTTTTGGGCTTTGTGCATGTAAGAAGATTGACAGAAAATAATAAATAAGAGAAGAGTTGATAGACATAGCCCCACACTGGGGTGAACCACGTATATCCTGTGTTATGGTTGCTTTCTGCATTATGGTTATATGTTATTGATGTGATTTATTCTTAATTCCGATATCTTTATGTATGATTCATCTGGTATGATAGTTTAGTGCTTGGTAATGTGAATGAATGTTAGATCTAATATATCTCTCCATGCTAAGTGCTTAGATGTGTTAGATCTTGTTGAATACTGCATTGCTATGTAATTAGGGTTTATATCTATGATGTGAATAAGGGTGAATGATAACTGCTAAGTTCGTGTTAGAGTGGTGTAATCACAGATTTGTGTCCCAGCTAAGGTTGCAAACACTTGAGTCCTATAACCACCCCTGCATCTACCTCGGGTGAGACTTCATATGCTTTGCAGGTGTTGCCTAAAGGGCCAGTAGTTAGGGTTTTGTTGGTGCGTTGTTGAAGCGTTGAACCCTGGGTTTTCCCCTGTGCCAACATTACACATGTGGTATTGTGACAAACATCATAATTTGTAGGATGGCTCATTGATTTATGACACATTGGTTTGCTCCAATTTACAAGGAAAGGGAAGGGATCTAGAAGTAATGCAAAGAAAATGTGATGCTTATTTTTTATTTGCTCGATGGTTTCTGTTTATTATTTCCCCTATTTGAAAGGGAGTTGATATATGTCGAAAACACAATTTAGAAAATCCACATCCTATTGTTTCATAGTGTGTGCTCCATGCATAGTGTAGCTACTCCGTTGTGTTGGTATATGTTGTATGGGTGAAGCCGTGTGGCCTGTTAGGATACTAAAAAACATCAACCCCCTCTATTATGCTCTCTAATTTTCCCGCTCCTAGTTTTTCTTCTTTGTTAAGTAACAAAATACAATAACATAGAATGAAACACCTTCTCCTCCTAGCAAGCTTATATTTAACATAGACCGATAGCCATCTAGGGTTAGGGTATTGAATTAGTCAACCCTCAATTAGTGATCAGGTTTGAATCTTATATAATGTTTTAGAAAATCCCCTACTTTGATATCCCAACACGTTTAAGTAATGGGGGTGATGTGGCATCCACTCGCACCATGGTGGTCAATATAGTAGGTAAACTTGCAGGAGGCATAACTTTCATATACAAAATCCAATGTGTATAATATATAAGGTGGATCCATAGTAAGGTTTGGACCATAAAAAAGTGTCATTGGATGCCTCAAAATGGCCCTAGAATGTTTCAAATGATTTTTTGGACCCAAATTTCCAATTTGGACTAGCTGCTAAAATGACTCTAGAAGTTTATTCCTACAATGTTTTCACCCATAAAGCATCGAGATAGATGAAAATTAATATAATGATCCAATATATATCATACCTCCCCATTTAGGGAGGCTATTGATCCCCAAAATAATTTCCGAATGTAACATCCCCACTATAATCCCCAGTTTAATTAATGCTTATGTAGGTATAATGTGTGGCTACGTCAAAAGCGATGTAATATGTGAATTCTATTTCTATATTTTAATAATAAAATGTGATTCCAGCTGCTAAGCTATTATAACCCTAAATTGCACCACACATTCTTACCTAGCATCAGGCCAACTCATATCCCTTCTTTGCCAAAGCACTGCTGAACAACTCTTTCAAAATCCTCTTTTATAAAGGCCCACGTGCCCTAATCCATTACTGCACACGTGTACACGTTGGCTGACCCAAAACAACCTGCGTGGACCGACAAAAGCATGAAAAAAGGAAAGTTATGACAAAAGCATGAAAAAAGCTATGGGTGCGTTAACTAAAACTCTCGGCCATGCATGGTCGAGAGTTCATCCAAATACCTAGCTCCTTCTAGCCTATAAAAGAAGGGGTAGGGGTACCATTTGGAGGAGGAAAAAATATAGCAAAGAAACTTTGCCCATTTACATATTCCCATTGTCCCAACCCTTTAGCCTTTTCTTATGACAAAGGAGATTCAAAGAAAAGTAGTTGGAGGACAGAAGAAGAGCAGCCCAGGATTAGGTTCAAGGAGCGGTGGCCAGTCTCAACTTTTGTAAGTTGACTCATTCAAAAGTAATAAAGAAAGTGTTTTTCCCGTCCCAATTCATGAAATTTTTATGGTTTGATTAGTTTATGTTTGATTTCTAACCCGTTAGTATATAAGTAGTATGCATACATAATTGTTGCTTGTCTTGAATGTAGGTAAGCGTTGGAAGGAGTATTGCGAACAAGTAATCAAGCACAACGGAGGATCGACATCAAACGTCGGTAACGAGGTAGGTTGATATTTCCATGCATTTACTAAGAAAAGGGGATTTAAATCTAGGGATGAAGGTAGAAAGTAATTTATCTTCAGTCATATCTGCATGCAAAGTCTGAACTCTATTTGCTAGTTCGTAGGGTGTTTTTCCCCAACAACAGAATTGGTGACCATGCTGGGGAGAATCTATAGGGTTCTTGGAATTTTATTTAGTTTTTGGGTAGTTTAAAGACTAGTTTTTCTTGCCTATCTTTTCTTTTCATTTCTATAAGGTCTGAGCTAGCAGGGAGTTTGGTTTTCCATACCATCTTTCCCTGACTTTTTCTTGACTATGTTTTTTGGGACCCATAGAGGTACACGCGGCCTGCACAAGGTCTGCACGCGTGTACCCGTGCCCTATCCTGTTATAGACCGCATGTGAATGCTAGCTGTAGAGGTAGTAGTAGCATGTAGGAGTTCAGAGAACCTCAGAGGTAGTCCTCCTCTTCCCTGTCAGAATCACACATTCTCAGGGGGTTTTCTAGAATTTTGTTTGAGTCTTGTTTGCTAACAGTCCTATCTCAGATTGTTTTTGCCTTATTATTGTTTCTTTGCATTATTTGTTTTTCTGTTAGAAAGAGTATCCAAGCCTTCAAAGGATCCTGGTTATCAATATCAGTGGTCTCTTCTTGGTTTGGTCTGTCTGTTTTCATTTTTTCTCAGAGTTTAGATATACACATGGCATGTACAAGGTCAACCCGCATGTACACGCCCTCTGTCTCTATCCAGCGCGCATTCGCACGCGTGTTGTTTGAGTGACAATCGCGTGCTTACACGGAATATTTGTTGTTGAGGGTAAGGCATCCATACTTTCCCTTGATAAGAATTATTCCTCTCAGGTGTTTGAATCTCTGTCTGAGCAGTCAATAACTTAGGATTAATCTTACCCTTAGCTTGCTTTTTCTCATTTAAAACGTTGTTAGAAAAAAAAAAAATTACGGTTTTTAGACAAGTGTGAGAGTCATTGTTTTTACAATTGCTATTATGTGATTTTTTAATCTGATTCTTTGCGATCTGCGATTAGGCTAGAATTTTTTTTCTTGGTTTTTGTTTGTCGGTATTTTTCCTTTCTTGCTTTACTAGCAATTAAAAAAAAAAAAACTTTTCATTTTCTTGTTTGGTTGAACAGTGTGTTTCTGCATTATTAGGCCAGGGAAAAGTCTTTTATTTCATAAGTTTTTGTAGTTCACTTAGATCATAAGTAGCTCGTAGTTGAGTGAAATTCCTTTGAGTTTGTTGTCCAAAATCTTAGAAAAATTAAAAATATTTTTTGAAAAGTTGTCGAAATTTTGTATTCAGTAAAAGTTTTGTTTCCATCTTTTTTATTCATATTTTGCTTTCATCTTTTACACATCATCAGTTTCACCCTCATACCCCTTTATGTAAGAAAAATCCATAAAATTAACGCTAAATTTAAAATCTACTAGACTTTTATGTTCGTAGGGTTCACAAACTAGTTCAGGACTAGGGCCTTGGATTAGGTTGGAGAGGAAACTCTTCAAGGCCATTTAAAATCAAACATTGGAGTCTAATATAGGGAGTGTCTAAGTCCAGTTTCGTGGAATGTATCCGGGACCCCACTCTAACATAGGGGATAAACACAAGGTCACCTGCAGAAAGGTAGCGAAGATAACCCCTCCAAAGCCGGACCAATCGTAGTGGAGAACACATATAGAGGACTTGTTTTAGGATTCCATCGTTTGCATTTGCCACAGGGCTTCGTGGGTCTTGAATACGTTCGAGGTCCTCAGTTGTCTTTCTGACCATTTGATCTCGATACCCTTGACATGTTTTGGGCTCGATACCCTGCTCATTATGGTCTACCCAACTTTCGACTATACGAGCCTGGTGACTGTTCATGTGCTGGAAACCTAGTTGTCAATCTTTGTTAGGGACATACACAGGTGACTGTGGGGGTATGCTGCGGTACCTAGGATAGACATCGGGCCACACTTTTTAGAGTATACCCGGAGGGTGCTTCTGTGTTCAAGTTTCACTTGCACCGATAAGTTGCTCTAGTGTTGGTTGTTGTAACTGTTCTTCCAATTAATTTAGTGTTTGCTTGTCTTATCTTCTAGGGATTCTTTTGTAGTGGGTGTTACTTTTGAGCATTTAGACTACCTTAGAGTGTCTTGGATATTCTCACACAGTGGAGGATCCTGAGCTCCGTCGGTCACGAAGGTTTCTTGGCCTGCCGCCGGTTACATTGGAGCCACCTCGCCACCATTAAGGTGGAAGCTAGACCAACAAGGGTATTTTGAAGAGACCGGGTTACAAACCATTGTGCCCGAACAACCCCTGGAGGAATCAACTATTTTGGACCTTTAAGAAACCTCTCTTGGCCTGGTTGAAACCCCAACCATTGATTTCTTGGCACATTTCATTGTACCAATTCAATTTAACGAGCACCAGATAGTGTCGCACACAGGAATGACAACAAATGTTGTTACTCCTTCTGGGAATTCTTCAATTCCCACCACGGTTGTCACCACAGGAGATATTTCATCTCCTAACCCACCGTCGATGGTCCGAGTCACCATGGGCTCGACCACAACTACTTCATATAGTGGTTTGAACCTGTCTTTGGCGGCGACCACAACCCCTTTCACACCTAGTGCGACAGGCCCTCCGTTCTCATACGGGATTCCTAGTTCAGGTACATGTCCTGTACTTTCCTACTCCACTTTACAGACTTTGGGTCTGGGGGCAGGGAGCACTATCGCTCCTCTGCAAGTTCACATGGGGGGCACTCCTGTCCCTTTTAACACTTTTCCTTATGGAGGAGGTCATATCCCTCCTTCACCCCCTTCGCTCAGTGGCTCGCATCAACAATCCACCGGGCAACCTACACACAATAGTTTATTTGGAGCGGGGAGTCAAGGACCACTTTCACATAGTATGCTGGTAGGTTCAACACTATTTTCTTGGAACAAAACATTTGGTAACAACACTTTCTCATCAGTCGCTTTCCCGACTGGGGGCAACCCCATTTTTGGACAATCTACTCCAATGCAGGGTACTATTCCTGCACAGGGGGCAAACCTAGCAGGACCTTAGAATTTAGGGCAAGGATACGTTCCCTCATCTGGAATGTCGATCTGGGGTAATTCTTTCCACAATCAATGGAACCCTGGACAAACTACTATGCCTATCCCCATAGGACCGGCATGGGGTAATCCTTCCCAAAGTCCTTTGAATACAATGTATGCCCAACAATCTATGTCCTATTTGGGAAATTAGTCGATGATGTCTCCACATATGCAAAATCCTTACGCTGGCCAGGGCCATAGTTTCTACCAGAATCCGGGCCAGTAGCCAAACTTTTCCTGGCAACCTAGTGCCAGTCAAACTCCAGGTCCCTTTTTCCCAGGTTATCAGTAGCAACCCAAACTACCTTTCCTGGTGACTTTACACTTGCCAGATTTGACAACATTGTTGAATGACCCTATTTTCCACGATCCGCGTTGTCCTCCTATGCCGATGAAGTTTCCTTCGGACATTCCAAAGTTTGAATCCAAGCCTAATGAAGATCCAGGAGATCATGTGACTACCTTCCATCCTTGGTGCTCATCTAACTCATTGAGAGATGACTCTGTATAGTTGCAATTGTTTCAACGTACTCTCATTGGGAGTGCCGCGAAATGGTACATTGAGATCGATCGCTCAAGATACTCTTCTTTTGGAAAACTGACGATGGCTTTCCTTAACCATTTCCAGTTACCTATGAGATACGATACTGGCACATAGCTTCTCACTAATTTTGAACAGACAATAGCAGACCATATCTCTGATCACATCCGAGAATGGAGACGCCGGAAGAGTTTAATCAAGGTACCATTTCCACCCACATTCCTGCTTGAGTGGCTCCTTCAGTATTTGGTCCCACAGTTATCCAAAGACGTTGCGACGTCAGGATTTTTCTCTGAAGAAGACGCCATCATGATGGCTCAACAATTTGAGCTCATCTATTCTCAGTCCGGTTTATTATACAACATCTTGCTAGATGCGCCACGTTCAATACTGGATAAAACTAGACAGAGAGTTGGACCACATGCCGATGGTATTGTCGGTTCAACACAAACCAAGCCCGCTGAGAAATTGACAAAGCAGTTGCAACAGTTATCCATACAACACACAGTGGCCAGCCAAACTACTGCTTTGGATGCTCCCCCTACCAAAACGTTGAAAGTACACACTGTGCAGTCAACTAACCCAAAAGCCACCCAGTAGTCTGAAGGGAAGAAAAAACAACGAAAGAAGGGTAAGGGGAATAAAAAACCCAATGATAATGTAGGCGGGGACAACACTAAAAAATGGAAGGCGAGGTATCCATGCAACTTATGCGTGGAAGACCACCCGACCCATCTATGTCCTCAACTTGCAGAGGCCCAAAAGTTTGTCATAGAGCAACAACAAGCAGTCTTGACTAATCCATTTCAGCATGGAAGGAGGCAACCAAGAAACATGCCCACCTCCAAACAATCCCTCATCCGTGAATGTATATATGGTTAGGGGTGATGTTTTCATATCGACTAGAGTGCACGATTATAGTAAACCAAGCGCTTCTGAGAAGGGTAAAGAAGTTGATCTCCCATATATTCCTCTACAGATTGAGAAGACGTTGGGAGAAACAATGACACACATTCCAAAAGGTGCATTTAAAAAGGATTCTCATAACCCAAACGCAAGGGCCGTCCAAAACTACTCTGTGGTGGAAGATTTATCACAAACCCCTTGTGCGATGTCTGCTTTGGAGGACCTCCAAAGCTTCCCTTCTCAGAGGAAAGCCTTGTTAACCACTTTGGGATCTACTGAGACTTGTAATCTGGGTACCATCATGTTAGATACAACTAACTTAAAACCTCATCTACCTTACCACGTAGCGTTTCATATAGGAGTGGCTTACCCCATGAAAACTTTTACACAGAATATCTTCCGCACAATGGTCGATGAGGGTGCCTCGACATGCGTTATGTAGTTGGCATGTTGGAAGGCCATTGGCCAGCCCATTTTGTCTCCATCACATACTCTCCTCACTTCTTTCGACGACCGTTCATTCCGACTACATGGCATCGTTCCTTCTTTCCCCGTACAGTTAGGAGGGAAAACCGTGTGTGTCGAAGTAGAGGTAGTTGATTCTCCCCTCGACTATAACCTCTTGTTAGGATAGAGTTGGACTTATGCTATGCAAGCTATGGTTGCTACAGTTTTTCGAGTCTTGTTGTTTCCACACGAGGGTCGGATAGTGACCATTGATCAATTGTCTTTCTCTAGACCTGACCCAACTTTGGGGGCATCCACAGTCCCGATGATTGATAATCCTCAACCAGGTGTCGTTAACGTAGGAGTTGGTTTATGCCCATCCTTGATGGGTACCTTCGATTTCCCACCTCCTCACGACGATATCAAATTTATATCTAATCACCATAAGGTTGATATTTTTCAAGTTTCGTCATTCTACACGACTTACTTCGAGGATCCATGGATTCTTCCTTCCCCATCGGACACGATGGATGAGACAGGGCACCTAGGCATGTCTATGCCCTTGTCTGCCGTTGAGGTAGCGTACTCTTTAGTCTAGAAAGCTTCGGCTAACATTGATCTGACTCCTGCACAAGAGTTAGATCCACTTCTAGAGCCTATTTGGGCTCAGGGTTCTCTCGCTAATATTGATTCATTAGACTTAGTATTTCATTCTGATGAAGCAGTAATCGAAGCAATGACTAGTCCAAAAAAACCTTGGGAAGATATTCATCACAGATCATATTTTCTCCCAGAGTTAAGCCAAATCGAAGAAAGAGAATTCACCGTGACCATGACGGGAGATCAGTTGTGTCCTATTAATCTCTTAGCTACACACGAAATTTATGCTGAGGGAAACATGGCAACTATCGCTGAAACTATACCAATCAACATCTCCCAAAACCCTGGCATCGTGGAGAATGTCTTCATTGGAGCGGATCGTTCCCCTGAGGAGATTCAAATATACACGGATCTTTTCAAAGAATTCCGTGACGTTTTTTCCTGGTCTTATGAGAAAATGCCAGGTATCGATCCAAAAATAGTTGAACATGAAATCACAACGTATCCTGATGCCAAGCCTATTCGACAGAAGCTTCATCTAGTTAATCCCAAGAAAGCAGAAGCCATCAATATTGAGGTTGAGAAATTGATAAAGGCAGGTTTTATCTATCCTATCCATTTGACTCAATGGGTGTCAAATCCTGTGCCGGTCAATAAAAAACAAGGCACGATTCGTGTATGTACCGATTTCCTTGATTTGAACAAGGCATGTCCCAAAGATAATTTCCCAACACCATTCATTGATCAGATCATTGATGATTGTGCTGGTTGTGAAGCCTTTTCTTTAATGGATGGTTTTTCGGGATATAATAAAATCCAAATCAAACCCGTAGACCAACACAAAACGACATTCATTTGTCCGTGAGGTACATTCGTATATCGTAAGATGCCTTTTGGCCTTAAAAATACTAGAGCCACTTTCCAGCGAGCCATGTCTTTTGATTTTCATGACCTCAAGCATATAGTCGAGGCCTACCTAGATGATTTAACATCCCGATCTCACAAGAGAACGGATCATCCCACACACCTTAGACTAATCTTCGAACACTTTCGCTACTTTAGGATTCGCTTGAATCCAAACAAGTGCAGCTTCTACGTAACGTCAGAATGTTTGTTAGGTTTCATTGTATCAACAATAGGGATCATGGTTGATCCTCTCAAGGTGGAGGCAATAATCCAGTTGCCCCTCCCACGAACAATCCTTCAACTTTAGAGTCTACAAGGCAAGGTGAACTTTTTACGATGCTTCATCGCCAACTATGCCAAAATCACCAAGGGCTTTATGCGCTTACTGAAGAAAGATGTTCCTTTTTACTGGGATGAAGCTTCTCAACGCTCTTTCGACGCATTAAAACATGCCCTCACAACTGCACCTCTGCTACGGCCACCTAACTATAACAAAGATTTCTTATTATATCTGGTTGTCGCAGAGTCAACCATTGGCATGGTTTTAGTTCAGGAAGATGATTTGTTCTCAGAATACATGATCTATTACTTGAGCCGAGGCCTTGTAGGACCGGAACTCAATTATTCTCATATCAAAAAACTTGCGTTGGTAGCAATTCATGTTGTTCAACGGTTCCATCATTATGTTTTGTTTCCCAAGACCACCGTCATTGATGTCATGAATCCATTCCAGTACATGTTGACACGACGGGTTATAGGTGGAAAAATAAGTAGATGGATAGTCATCCTCTAAAAATTTGACTTAGACTTTGTTTCAGCAAATTCCAAAAAGTCATTGGTCTTCGCAAAGCTTATTTCAGAACTTCCGGTTGAGTCAGGTGACGTTGTGCCTGAAGAATCGCCTATCCAGGAAGATATGTTTTTGATCACATCTTCAGATCCCTGGTACGGAGATATACTTATCTATCTCCAGACTTTGAAGTGCCCCACTTATTCTTCTCGTAATGAGCATCGACGTATACGCCATCAGGTAAGAATTATCTCATACTCAATGATACGTTGTATCGGAGAGGTGTAGACTGCATATTACGTCGATGTCTCACACATGAGGAGGTAGTCATCATGCTCAACAATTTCCATACTAGAGCTTGTGGCGGTCATTTGTCTGGGTTGCCAACAACCCAAAAGATTCTACGAGAAGATTACTTCTGGCCGACACTTATCAAAGATTGTATAGAATTGGTCAAGAAGTGTTGTCTGTGCCAAGTCTTCTCTCGAAAGATGAGGGCACATCCCGCTCCTATGTTTCCTGTCATCACAGTTGGTCCCTTCACCAAGTGGGGGATTGATTACACTACTTGCAACCCCCCGTCAGCAAGGGGGCACCGCTATATCATCATAGTTGTAGACTACTTCACTAAGTGGGTTGAAGCTATGCCAACGTTTAAATATGATGGAGAGACTGCAAGTCTCTTTTTATTCAACCAGATCATAGCAAGGTTCAACGTCCCGAGAGAGATTGTTACTGACCATGGAAGTCACTTTCAGAACCAAATGATGACTGAATTAACATCAAATATTGGGTTACAGCAAGAGAATTCATCACCCTACTACCCCCAAGCCAATGGGTAGGTGGAAGCTGTAAAAAAAACTCTTAAGACTATTCTACAACGAACTATCAACTCAACCAAGTCAAATTGGAATTTGATGTTATACTCGGCATTATGGGCTTACCGAACATCTGTTAAGACTGCAACCAATTTCTCACCTTTTTAACTCGTTTATGGGCTGGAGGCAGTCTTGCCCATCAAATGTCAGATCCCATCTCTAAAATTGGAAGTAAAATTATTTCCAGACACTTCTCCACTTGAATAATGGTTAGTACACCTTGAGCAGCTCAATGAACAGTGTCGTGATGCAGCCCTGGCCAACGAGGCTCACAAACATAAGGTCAAGTGTCAGTATGATAGGTCTGTTCATCCTCGAATTTTCTCTGAAGGAGACCTTGTCCTACTCTATGACCAAGATAAGGACCCCCTGGGGGCAGGAAAATTCAAACCCATGTGGTTCAGATCCTTCATCATAAAAGAGGTATTAAAAAAGGTCGCTTATCATTTGGTTGATTTTGAAGGGAATGCTTTGGCGGAGCCTAGAAATGGGCTCTACCTCAAGAAGTATTACTCATAGGCAGGTCACTATGGGTAACTTTTTGTAACATATGTATATACTTTATACTATTCCTTTTTAGTTTCTTTTAAGTGTTATGGACGTGTCATTGATGTTATCTTTCATCAATATGGCAGATGTCAAGTGATTCCGAGGTGTTCATTGGGTATGCAGACGGTGCTAGTCGACACACTTGGAGGCTTGCCTCCGCAGCTTGGGTAATCTTTACACCTCAGGGCCAGTTGTTATCTTTCGGAGGTATATGCTTCGGTGACACCACAAATAATGTTGTCGAGTACAGTGCCGTTATTGAGTTACTTCGTGATGCCTTGTCATAGGGTATCTCTCATCTTCGGGTCTATCTCGACGCTCAACTGATTTTGTCTCAGCTAAACAGAGTATACCGGGTTCATGATCCAGCCTTACATCGACGATTCCTTAGGGTACATCTCTTAGAATGAAACTTTGATTATATTACATATTTTCATGTTCCTAGGAGATTAAACCAAATTACAGATACTCTAGCTAATCAAATTTTAGATTGGCATCTTGCACACATATGAAAGAACATTGACATACGCATGTAAATACATTTTTGCACATGTGATCCATATGACACAAATGATCAAAAAACCATATATAACATCATAAAATAACCAGAGTACATAGATGGACGCAAGCACCTCAAAAATGGGACTAATAACGAGTCATAGGGCTTATGCCCTCAAAACATATATACAAGTAGTGCTCGTGGCACGTAAAAAGTCTAAATAGGTTCAGGGCCTATGAGCCCTGTTATAATAGTCTACATCATGGGCTAAACGCCTAAACAATCAGACCCACATCCGAGGTGCCCCCACTACATGAGGCTGCATGGATGGTGGCAGGTCCTCTATCTCTGCCATCGGGACTGTGCGAGTGAGTGCAATGAAGTTCCAATCAACTCATCTAAGGACCCTCTCAGCCTCCCTGGATGGGAGGTTCCCTACTACTGCTGGTCCCCCGGTGGCAACTACGGCTTCTGGTCGAGGACGACGCTTGTTCTGTGCATAATCGACAGATCACACGGGTCCCACATCTGCATGCAACAAACGTATACCCGTAAAATACTCTGGCATATAAAAAAAAATGATATATATAACAAAAATGACATAAAAATGACATATACAAACAAAAAAACTACAAAGGTGGAGACTTACCCATCTCCCCTCGCTCCTCACCAGGAGGCACGGGTATCTCAGGATCTCTAGAAAATTCTATCCCTGCATATGGGTAATCCTCAATCACAGGGATCTGTTGTGACAACCACGCAAAGAAGTCATCATCGAAGGACTCATTGGTCCTTCCACCACCCTGTCGCAGCAGTAATACTACCCATCTACATACTGTAGGAAAAGAGGCTTGATGTCCTTGTACCACTTCTTGAGGACTAAAGCTCGGAACTCTCTCAAAGAAGAATGAACACAAAATCGTCCCGAACCCGAAGTTCCTCTGTGTCCACTGTCGGCAATATCTCAATTGCCTCTTCATACACTCAAGTAGTGTGGTACTCCAGTAAAAAATATGTGCATTCAAGCACTGGATAGCACAGTTCATCTGTGCGTGAGATGCCTGATGCAAGGTCATTGAATCGGTAATATGCCCAATAAGAAATAGTATCGCTTGCAGCGATAGGTTAGTAATATTACTTATGGGCACCTGGGAGCTCACACGGTTTGTCCCATCCTCACAGTGTTGGGCTATCATTTCCACTATGTTATGCGGCTCCACATAAAACGTCCTGAAATTGACTGGTTCCCCTCTCCTTGAGAGGCCAGTCAAAAAGTAGATATCCTCGGTGGTGGGCATCAGTGATTGCCCCTCTAGCATGAAGGCCTTTGCATCAGGGTGCTAGTATTCAATCAAGGCATTCAGTAGCCTTGGTTGTGCTCACATAAATGGACATAGGAAGAACTTAAGTAAACCACATTGCATCAACGTAAGCATGACATTTGGATCTCCCGCCACCAAATCACTAATTGCTTCATGCTCCCTTTCCCTCCACTGGACATACATCCTGCCAACACAACAAAGTTCAGGAGGGTTAGTAAGTTGTTTTTTTCTTTTATCTATAAAAGGGGGGGGTCCATGCATGCTGTCTAAGTGACAGTCGTGTTCGACTTGTCCATAGACAGCCCATGTGGACCTAGGGCCGACCTTTTTAAGGTTGACGCCCACCCAAAAAACAAACTTAAAAGAAAAATTGAAGAATTGAATAGCTAGATAGGGGATTTTGTACTTACTTGGTCCAAGCGAAATTTTGTTTCGTCCACTGTAGCTCTCGGAATCACCGTTTTTACCAAAGGGGGTCTTTTGGCTCCAGAGTCAATTTCCAAATCAGCAATGGTGATAATGAGCTTCCAACTTCTATTTATAGACTTTTTGGCCTCTTTTTGTCACTTTTTTGGCCTCCCTTATCAGTTTCTTTGTACCAAAAACCATTTAGAGTGATTCAGGAGTTATATGGGAGGGATTTGATCGGGTATTGGGACACTTTTTTTGAGTTTTGAGAAAATTTTAACGGTCCATGAAATTTTTTCCAAAAATCAACTTGAGCATATAGGTTAGGTTACTACCTCGACTTTTGTGTCTTGTTGTCTTTTTCCTCTGCCATAGGATTGATCCCATCAAGTTGTGACACGGATCCATCATATTTGCATTAGAAGTGTCACAACTTGGCAGTAGAGCTTACCAGAACATGGATGCCCTAGGTAGGTCTTGGTTGCATTATGGTGTCCATGTCGTCTCTAAAACACTGTAGGCTCGGGAGTCCTTATAGTCTTTCCTGAATATGAGTTTGAGCCTCATTTTCATGATTCTTCTTTGCTCTTGATCTCACCCTCAGGACTCCCAAAAGACTAACGGGTCTCCTTTTAAGCCCTTTTGAGACCCTTTAAACATGAAAAGATTGTTGAGTGATCTTGTGGCCTTTCACGCTCATTAAACTGAAATTTGAAGTCACGTCTGTCTGGTAGTAGTTTACCCCTTTTTCGGTCCCCATGGTCAACTGTACAAACAAAGGTATACTCTATGGAAATTTCGTTCTTTAGAAGAGTACTCTCAGGTATAATTTTATCCCTTTTTCGGGCCTGAGGGACTAAACTTACGAAAAAGAAACCCCCACGGAGTCCATAGTTAAGCTCTTTTTAGACTCCCTAAAATTGAAAAGATCGCTGAGTGACCTTATTCTTTCACACTCATTAAATTGGTCCAGAAGAATATTCCTGACGGAGTCCATAGTTAAGCTTTTTTCAGACTCCTTAAAAATGAAAAAATGGCTGAGTGATCTCGTCCTTGTCACACTAGTTAAAATGGTTTTGAATCGACGTCTAATTGGTGCTAGTTTACCCTTTTTTCGAACCAACTAGACTATATTCGAGAAAGGTACCCCAATGGAGTCTCCTTTTATGTTTTTTTAGACTCTCTAAATATGAAAAACCACCGAGCTTAGCTTCTTTGGGCTCGTTAAACTTACATCAAAGGAAGTTACCATTGTGTGTTTTGTTAACCGCGTTTTCATACTTTATACGCTAGCCTTGTCACAATTTGCTTCTACGTCTTAACACCTTTGACCTTCAAAGGATTTTTCCCGAGTGTCTTTCTACTAGAACATCAGTCTTGTCCTTGTGCCTTGAACTTGTATGTTTGCAACACTCGTTCCTCCTTTGTAACGTAATATTCCTTTATTCTTTTTCCACAATTATTGAAAAGAACAAAAAAATCAAATATACCCCAAAAAGAGGAAGGGAAAAGTATTTTCTTTATTGGCAGCATAATGAGTCACCCTTGGATAAAGCACATCTGTCCATTTGTTCATCAGACTATGGGATGTAGTACAACCTTAGGAATCTTATCTCACTATATAGATTTGTGTCCTCCACCGTTTGGTTATCCTTCCAAACATATGGAGAGTTTGTGTTGCCTCCTGCTTCGTAGACTTATGATTAACATGCATGCTGCCTGAGTCTCATAAATTGTCATGCTATTGTCCAAGGGAAGTTTTTCACTAAGCCTGAGTCGACCCCTCTACATTATGTCTCTTATTCGCATACCTGGCCATCCTGAACATCCAAAAGTCCTTGTTCGAAATCACTGAAGCCTTCAGTCTGATCATCAAGATTATCAAGTCCATGACCGACGAGCCGTCGAAGACCTTTGGGTAGTGCATTCGTACACTCATATTACACTCCTACCTGGGTTTTGAAGATTTTGAAGTTGTTGCTCGAGCTCTGAAGATCTCATCTCCAACCATCAGGTCGAATCAACTTCTGGAAGATGGATACTCTATATGTATATCTTTCTGATTTCGAGATGTAGCTCTGCTATGTATTGTTCACAGCTACTCTTTATAGTGATTTGACATGGATCTGTAGTGTATTTGATTGGTATCCATGGCTCTATTTTATATCGAGCATGGGTATGCCCGCCTTGGTGAGACATTTGTTCTTTTGCAGATGACACCTCATGGTTCTTGATCCTTGGGCTCAATCGTTCGACACATCAGTAAAGATTGGTAATGTATTTCAGCCATCAGATTCTCTTCTGACCTCACACATTAGGGGGCATCTGTTATAACCCTAAATTGCACCACACATGCTTACCTGGCATTAGGCCAACTCATATCCCTTATTTTCCAAAGAAATGTTGAACAACTCTTTCAAAATCCTCTTTTATAAAGGCCCACACACCCTAATCCATTACTGCACGCGTGTACACGCTGGCTGACCCAAAATAGCCCACGTGGACTGGAAAAAGCATGAAAAAAGGAAAGTTGTCGACGAAACAAAAAGCTATGGGTGAGTTAACTGAAACTCCCAGCCATGTATGGCCAAGGGTTCGTCCAAATACCTAGCTCCTTCTAGCCTATAAAAGAAGGGGTAGGGGTACCATTTGGAGGAGGAAAAAATATAGCAAAGAAACTCTTCCCATTTACGTATTCTCATTGTCCCAACCCTTTAGCCTTTCCTTATGCCAAAGGAGATTCAAAGCAAAGCAGTTGGAGGACAAAAGAAGAGGAGCCCAGGATCAGGTTCAAGGAGTGGTGGCCGGTCTCAACTTTCGTAAGTTGACTCATTCAAAAGTAATAAAGAAAGTGCTTTTCCCGTCCTAATTCATGAAATTTTTATGGTTTGATTAGTTTATGTTTGATTTCTAACACGTTAGTATATAAGTAGTATGCATGCATAGTTGTTTCTCATCTTGAATGCAGGTCAACTTTGGAAGGAGTATTGTGAACAAGTAATCAAGCACAACGGAGGATCGACATCAAACGCCACTAACGAGGTAGGTTGATCTTTCCATGCATTTACTAAGAAAAGGAGATTTAAATCTAGGGATGAAGGTAGACAGTAATTTCTATTCGGTCATATCTGCATGCAAAGTCTGAACTCTATTTGCTAGTCTGTAGGGTGTTTTTCCCCAACAACATAAGAAAACATGGTTAAGATATGGAGGATGAATTAATCCATAAGAGGGGGGATTTTCTAGGATAATGGCCAAGAGGTGTCCGAGGAATTACCCATGAATATTAATTCAACCCATTTTCTTGAATTTTCTATTGTATATGAACCTTCTAATTTTGAGTGTTCCCAAATCCAATCATTGAATACATATAAGAGGGTGGGTGTGAGTGGTCACCTCCCAAAGTTATTGGGAACATGGGGGTTTATTACAATCATCTTGGGGAAGTGTGTGAGTCAAGCAAGCAAGACAACAGAGAGAAATTCGCATGGGTAGGGGGAGTTTTTAGTTATTCCATTTTTGTGCATGAGAAGAAAGTAGAAAGAAAGAAATAGAGCTTGAAGTTGGTGAAACCATGGAGGGAGAATTCTAGAGCAAGTTGGAGTGTATTTGGAGCTAGAAACTAAAGAGTCGGGCTATTAGGCCTGAAGAGTGAACTCTTGGGCAAGTTGCACTATAACAACAAGTGTTTGTTGTTGGTTTGCTGGTAGTTTTCCGACTAGCGGGTTCCCTTGAATTCCCTGCTGAGAGATTCATGGCTACCTATGAAAAATATACCCTCATAAATGAATGGGATTCTTGATGTATTGATATCAGTGAAGGGGTACATTCCTTGGATTGGGCGGGTCAAGAGGAAGAGAGATGGTGGAAAATTAGGGTAGTTGTAGGAATATATCAGTGGGCTATGAATTTATGAGCTATGAGTTAATGAGTTGTGAGTGGAATGTGGGAGACCACTGTCTTTTGTGGATTACTATCCTCAGCTCGAGGGTGAGTGTATTTTGAGATTTAGAACAATTATTCTATGGATGGGTGGAACGACTGTCCCAAGTAGATGGCTTCACATCCATTGTTAAAAGATAAGTGTTTCATCTTGTTGTTGTATTATTTCATGAATTTATTTGATGTGCATGAACTCTATGTGTTTTAGAATGATTCATATGATGTTGTGCGAATTATTAAGATGCATTCATGTTTATTTTATCATGTTGTAGATGCATACAAATAATGGTAACAATTAGCAATTAAATATGGTTGAAATTTGTAGATGTAAGCTACATGAAATGAGTTAACTGTAAAAGAATTAAATTAGTTAGCAAAAATTTCATTTTTATGTATATTCTGCATCGTAATGTCCCTTGGTCTGGCTAGGGTATGTTACATTATGGTATCAGAGCATTTGGTTCAAATACCAGGCTTGGATGGGCTCAAACTAGAGAGAATCGATGAAATTCGTTGTTGCAAATTTTGTCTGGGACAGATTTGGGGAAAAACAGAGAACTTAGAGAGAAATCCCCAAATCCATTGATAAAATATGAGTTTGAATGACTCTGGACTATTTAATAGGTTCCATGGAGCCAATATGCAAAGTTGTAGATCGAAATTCGACCTGGAATGGTCAAAATTCGAGTTTTAATGGTTGAATGTAGAGTTACAGGGAGTTTGGTGAATCTACAACCGAGACCGCATTTGATATCAAGATCAATAATTGAGATTCACCCTCATAAATTTAAAATTCATAAGGTTTCATCCATTTGAAATATTGAATAAATACACAACTAGGATTCATTTTGGGGGTTGTGAAATGGATGTTATTGATGGTCTAGATCAATTAGAGAAATGTCAAAAATTTGCTAAGTGTTAAAGTCCACCAAGAAAAATTGTCGATGGACGATGGTTGGGTCAGATGAAATGGCAAAGAGTTTGGTTCATCCATAAGAAATCATTTACCACTGATGGTTGATGGTCAGCATGGACCGAATCCATCGAAGTATTTTTCAGTTGCCAACAAAATTCATCGATGGCCGATGGGTTGGTGGTCGGAGGTCGGCCAAATTCGGTGAAGTGTTTTAAATCAAGAAAAAAAAGGTGTCGATGGTCAATGTTTCGATAGTCGAAGGTCGAACTAATTCTGTGAATTGTTTTCAATCAAGCAACAAAATTCATCGATGGTCGATGCACCAATGGATGGGCGTCGACCGATTCGACAAAGTGTTCATGTCCAAGAGAGTTGGTCGATGGTTGATGAAGGGAAGAGGATGATGATGTCATCATCCATGTATCATTCCATGTCAACATCCATGTGTCATGCCAAATCACCCATTTTGACACCTCAGGATGACATGTCATGCCACATCAACATCCACATGTCATGCCACATCATCAATTTTCACGCCAGCCAACAGAAGTGGTCGATGGTCAGGTCAACCAATTTGGGAAAATTTATTTGACAGTCGTTGGGGATCAACAGTCACTGATGGCCAATGATTGAATTGATTGATTTAATATTTGTGCACAAATTAGTCATCAGTGAAATGGGCCAATGGTCGACAGTCGTATCGGTGGATCAAGGAAAGTATCACGTGCGTCCAAAGGAGATTGGCGATCACTGATGGCCGATATATTCAGATCAATGGTTACTATTTCTCCTTATTTGAGATCAATGGTTCATAATTAAAGGGTTGTTACAGTAGTAAAACAATCAGTTTTATGCAATTTGTTTCTGGTTTTTGAAGGTCATTAACTTGCGGGGAATTTTTGCGGCCCTAAACGACATTTTTATCCAATCAAAACCCATGTGAATAGATTGTACACTTTGTATCAAGGTGAACTGTGTCCCTACATCTCAAATAAAATAAATAAGAGAGAGTTGTTCAATGATCTAAACGATTCAAAAAACGAAGCTCGTATGAGAAAGTTACAACCAAAACAATGAGGGTAAAATTTTGGCACCAGTTTTACTTCCAAAAGGAATAACTCCATGGTCAGAAGTTCGTTTGGGTAACAAGAGAATTTGATGGAAATATTATGAACCATAAAATCCAGTGGTGTAGTCATATTTGGGTTGTGGGTACCTGAAAATTTGCAGGAAGAGAAATAAGACACATGTAGCATACATGGGTAAATTGGGTAAAACAACCTAAACTTCTCCTAACCATAACTTTCAACTCAGAGCTCGGATTTGAGAAAATGAGTAGTCATTGGAAATATATTGAGAATTAGAAGACATGTGTCCACATAAAATTTTGAATTGGGAAACAAATTTTCTCATAATTAATAAATATATTTCTGCAGCAGTAAAAGAGTGGAAATTGCAACATGTAAATGTTGTAACTTTTTGTTCATAATTTAGTTTGAGGCATGTTCACAGCCATTGGAAATATATTTGAGAGAGGAATTCATAAAGGGAATCAAAATTTTGATTTGATGCAATATTTACTCCATAAATTGATGAATAAATAACCTGTATTCTAATGTATGGAATGTTTTATGCTACACATGTTTCTAACTGTAGTTATTGCATGGAAATTTCTTAAATAATTAGAGGTACAGGAAAGAAACTTTTGTTCTTACCTGAGGATTGGAGTTATGAAAGATTCTCAAGGATATTAAAGCCATCAGGAAGAGGTCAAAGGTCTGAATGTTAGCATGGGGAATGTTGATACATAGTCAAATGGAAGAAGGGATAGACAGGAGCATGTCACTATGAGAAGCCTTCATAGGGAAGTGTAGAGATATAAATATGATAATGAAAGGATTATGAAGGCTCATGAAGAGATACTTAAAATCTTAAATATGTTGCATAAGTAGGTCAACAATGAATCTAGAACTAAGCAAGCAAATAGTTCTAGAGAAGTATCAACATCAATATCCCATAGCAAAAGGGATGATCATGGAAATGATAGGAAATCAAGGAGGATGAGTAGGTGCCATCATTCATCAAATCAGCCCACTAGAAGGACTCAAGAAATTTTAGGGCCAAGGAGTAGCCCAAGCATGTCTCTTGTTCAGAGGAAAAGAAGAATGCATGAGGTAGACATATTTCAAAGCGAGCTCAAGAAGATCAAGACACCTACTTTCAATGGTGAGGACATGAAAGTATAAGAGACAAAGGCCTGGATGTTGGAAATGAAGAAATATTTCCAGATACATGATTATCCCTCCTGAGTAGAAGCTAGAATTGCAACCTACCACTTGCAAGGAAAGACAACTGTGTGGTGGGATTAGCTTAAGCAAGTCAAGAACATTGATGAGAAGAGGATCTCATGGAGGAAGTTCAAAGGCTATTTCCAAGAGAAATATTTGTCTGAGCATTACTATGAAAGAAAGATGAAATATTTTTTTGAACTCGAGTGGGGAACCATGACAATGGAGGAATATGAGAAGCGGTTCTTTGAATTTTTTAAGTATGTTAGCTACATCAAGGATGAGAAATTCAAAATCCAAAGGTTTCTAAGTGGGTTAACCTCCTTCTATAGTGACAAGATACAATATGATAACCCCAATACCTTGGAGAATACCATAGGGAGGGAAAGGCATATTTATGAGTAGAGAAAAGGAAGGATAGTGTTCCAAAAGGCTTCTAATGACAAGATGAAAGGGAAAAAGGATCAAACGCAAAAATGTTTTAAGCCACCATTTTTCAGAAATAATTCCCAAGGAAATCAACAAGGTTAGTCAACCCAAAATGAACACAACAACGAAGATTCATTTGGGAAAAGTACAAGGAAACAGTCGGTACAATGTTGGGGATGTGAGAGAAATCATTTATATAGGGACTTCCCTCATAAGGGAGAAAGAATGAATATTGATCACAACATTAAGTAGGTAGAAATAGTGGAAGACATGGGAGGAATCATGTCAAGGATTTATGTAGCCTTAGACAACAAGCAAGCTAAATATCAATCCCCCATGAATGAAGTGGAAGGTAAGATCAATAATGAGACCATAACAATTTTGATTGATTCTGGAGCTAGCCATAGTTACATAAATGCTAACAATGTTGAAATATTTCACTTGCAAATAAGTAACCATAATAAATCTTGGTTAGTTCAGTTAGCCACGGGGGTTAAGATAAATATCAATGAGTTGGTTAAATATTGTCTGATATACATGAATGGACTAAGCATGAAGGTATATGTAAACAACATACCATTGGGTTCATATCATTTTGTAATTGGCATGGATTGGTTGAAACACACCATGTTGTCCTAGGTTGTTACAACAAAAGAATCACATGTCTTGATGAAGAAGGGAAGCAAGAAAATATTAAAGGCATTCCAAGAGTTTTGTCTGTTAGAGAGATTTCAACTATATAGTTGAAGAAGAGTTTTATGAAGGGATGCCATATTTTTGCAACCCATATGGAAAAGGAAACCAAAGAAAAATTGGCAAGCATTGAATATCATCCTTTCTTAAAGAATTTTGAAGATGTTTTCAAAGAAATCCCAAGATTTCCAACAAATAGAGACATTGATTTCTCTATTCATTTGGTGCCAAGATATTCCTTAGTGTCCAAGACACCTTACAAAAAGGGAATGCCAGAATTGAAAGAGTTATATATGGGTGAAATCACGAAGGTGGGTTACACTTTCGTGACAATCAGGTCTCCAAAATTTCGAAAAACATTTTTTCGGCCGAACTAATAATCTTTTTCGGCCGAAAGATATTTTTTTCAGCCGAACTATTTTTCGGCGGAAAAAATGAACGTCAAATCGAACCATGCATTAACTGCCCCCTCGATTTGCGTGTACAAATTTGGTCGTCCGGATATTTTCTTTCTGGCAATCCATTTTCGGCTGAACAATTGTTCGACCGAACTATATTTCGACCGAAAAATAGTTCGGCCGAAGATTTGTTCGGCCGAAATATTTTTTATATATTAACCACACATCGGCTTTGGAATGTTTTACAAAATTTTGTTGTCGTTTGTTGTATGTTGCTGTGTTGTTGTCGTGAGGAGGTCGCGAGGAGGTTGCTGTATTCGTTGTCGTGAGGAGGTCGTCGGGAGGTCGCGAGCGCAGCAGACGTGAGCGCAGCTAAGGTCGGCGTCGGGGTCATCGTTGTGTTTGCAACAGGTAAGTTTCTAAACCGTAGCTTTAGATTTGTTTTAAAAGTATGATTCAACTGTTTTAAGTTTTTATTACCGTAGATTTTTATTAAGTTTTTATTGTTGTCGTAGTTGTCTCGTGTAATAAGTTGAGCTCTCTTGACTAGTATCCCATGGTTAGCCAACTACAAACCACTTAGATCCATTTCAGTTTCCATGGATCCCTCGGTGGATAAAATAAAACGTTTTGAAATTTCTCTTAGCTTTAGTACAACCACTAATTCTTTTAGAGACCGAATATCCTCGGTCTTATCTGCAACAACTTCTGATAGAAGATTAATCTCTATTTTCGACTCCCCTGACATCTAGAAAGACAGTTGGCCAGCACTACGACTACCAAAGACTGCCCGAAATCAATCTTAATCGCAACCGGTTAGAAAGCCTTTCACTTCGCCCAGGTTCTTGAAAATCAGTAACACAGGCATTAGCGGGTGAAGTGTTATGAAACAAGCCGAGACAGTTCTTTCCTAACTCAGATCCAGGATACTTTTTTAGATCGTAGACTCTTTCATAGCCTTTGGTCGAGAACCTTCCTTCTTAACAATCCATACCATACCTTATTTGAGTTTAACCTTGTTTTTAATGAAGCCGAATAATTTACATAAAGATTGTCAGAGGAAGGGTTCGTAGGTGGTTAGATTGAATTGGGATTTTCATAAATGTGAATTAAGCGTATGTTTATAGCCTGTTTTTCACTTGATTTATGGAAATAGGAGCCTTCGGGCGAGCACTACGAAGGACTTCACAAAAAGAATGTCGAGCTAGACAGTGTTGAACATTGGGTTTGATATGAACACAAACTCTCGAATTATACAGTTAAAGAGTATGGTCATTATCCATTTCAACAATGATACATTGCCTCCACTCCACCCTCAAGTACTGAAGACATCACGCCTACACAATGTGGTGGAATTAGACATATCAAGGCACTCCCATCCGATCTCATCCGATTGGACATGAAAAGAATATCCAACTGTCTAGGAAAATAGATACCGAGAGTTCATAACCAATATGGTCGAAGACCATCTTTCCCAACAAAAAATAACCAGACCTATTCCTATCCAGATCACATAGATATTTGTTCCCTTTAAATTCCCTGAACTTCAGTCATCTGCCAAAGAAGTTCAGAATACATGTGCTCATATTCATATCCTAATCAGACTAAGGACTAAAAGGAAGTTGCACATACGAGATCTGTGCATTCAGAAGAAAGAATAAAAGTTATATTTTTTTACACGGATACAATTTATATGCTATCATGTTAATCACTATTACAATTTATTTCTAGCTATTATAACACATACAATTCAGTTTTTCTTTCACCTACTTTTGCTTATAGTTATTGTTGTTATTTTAACTTTTTTAAATAAATAAAAAATTAAAGTTTTAAGAGATTGTAATGACATAATTCACCAGTCATTAAATGTTTACATGTCAATCATCATTACTGTATCTTCCATTAGTTTAACCGCCCTGGAATTTATTTCTTCCTTTTCCTTTTATATAAAATTTAATTATTACTTTTTTTCAATCAAACCACTGGAATGAAAAATTTGTTATTTTTTATATTTTTGTGTTTAAAGTTGTTTCTGGTTTAGTTAATAAGAAAGTTTTTATAAAGTTAGTTTTTTTCTTATAAAGTTAGTTTTTATGAAGTTATTTTTTTATATAAAGATGCTTGAAAAAAATGCTTATGCTTATTTTTTTCTTATGCTTATGCCAAATAATTAGTTATGTAAATTTTTACCTTATTTATATCACCATCTAAATGTGAACATGTATCACTTTGCTACTTTACCATTATATAGGATACTTATGACATATGAATTG
>ML800074.1:572390-612567 GCA_009831015.1 Picea engelmannii
CAATTTAAAGTTTATATTAAAAAACATAACCCGAACACAAATTCACTAAGTTATATATACTTGAGTGTTCATCTTATATTAATGTAAATTTATGTACACATACCTATAGGTGATTCGTCTTCTGATTCAATTTCGGTTTCAACTTCTTCTTCGACATTATGAGACAAATCTATTTATGTTTTTTGAAAGACATCAAATTGTAATTACAATCAATTATATTATTTACAATATTTTTAATTTGAATTCTATACTTTGAATTTTGTACTCTCTGAATACAGTCCCAATGTGTGTCGTGTGCTTGATCATCATATCTGTATGCATACCTGGTTGAACTTCTTCTTGTCGAAAATCTCTATTGACATTATCATCGTTTATTTCTTCAATATTTGCACGTTCTTATTTCTTTCTCTGATAAATCTCTTTCCTTTGCTCGATTTGGCTAGTATCATCTTGAGTGCAATCATATTTTCTCTTGCGCAAACTTTTGTTTCCCATGATTTTTATAGTTATCTGTAAAAGATATGTTCAACAAAGTCTTCACCTTGAAAAAATGCTCAACATTTATCTTTCAACATATAAATTGTTATTCCAATAAAAACTTGAACAAACATCATTTACCTTATTCAACAAAAACCAAAAAGATGATTCGAAACTTTGTTTAAGTGTTTTAAAAAATCACCATGTATCGATATCGATTCTCCGATTAAGCCTATGGAACAGAGGGAATAAATAAAAAAAGAAAAGAATACAGCTGCAATCAATAATATAAATGCTTTGAAATCCTTATCCTAGAGCTTATATTTTTTTGTTCATTTGATGGATTGTGTTAAATTTGTTCGGTCGCAATCCTATTTATACAATTTGGCGTGAAAAAAAACCATACGACATGTCATTTCATATTTTCCGACGGACGGAATTCGTTAGACAGTCTTTCGGCCGAAAGAATTAGATTTTTGGCCGAAAGACCTAGAAACCGTTTAATTTGACGTATTCCGTTAGATTTTATACTTTTAGCTGAAACATTATTGTTTCGACCGAAATATTATTTCGGCCGAAAAAATGAAATTGCAACTGAAAACCAAAACCAGAGAAATGCCCCAAGCATAACTAAACTTCAGAGGTTGCGGACTCCTGGAAACATTGAGAATTTGGTTTCGAAAATGACACCAGCATTTCCAAAATTGAATCTACTTTCAATTCGTATAATTTGTTTTCATTTTCTTTATTTTTATCTAATTTTATTTAATTTAAAAAAAAAATCACTACATAATATTTTCAACAGACATTATGATTAGGTGAAAAGAAATATCGGTATCTCAAAAAATTTACTGTGAAAAAATTTGAAAAAAATATATTCATAATCCTTAAACTGTTCTTTTCAAAAGGGTATATTTAAATTTTAGTTTTAAGTAAAAATTAAGATAGATACAAGGTGTAGAAAAACATGTTTTTAAACTCTGCAACGTTTTCATCTTGGTCAACTTCAAAAAATTCTAGAAATTATAATATTCATCCGTTAAATTCAAAATAATAGTCATAATAAAATAGAGTCTCGGTAGATTGTTGCAGTATATTTTGTTTCTTAAAAACATAAGTTTAATTATATACATTGTTGTAGAAATAAGTAACTCATTATCATTCATTTTATGTTTAAGAAACATACTGTTAAACAATTGTCAAATTGACATATCAAATCGTGATAAAAAAAAATTGAAAAATAGTCATTGGAAAGCTAACACAATTCTTCACAAGTTTTGTTTTTATTGCAAAGTAAAATTCTAAATAAAAAAAATACTTTTGTATGTCGGAAGTTGAATAACTTGTGAAAATACAGATTTTTTTCTCATAAAACAAGCAAAAGTGTAACCCATCTTCATGATTTCACCCATATGCAACTTGAAGATTTGTTAAAGAAGGGGTATATACACCCAAGCGTGTCACCTTAGGGAGCCCCAATTATTTTTGTGAAGAAGAAATATGGAACATTAAGGATGTCTACTAATTTCAGACAACTAAATAAGGTCACCATAAAGAAAAAGTATCATTTTCCAAGAATTGATGATTTGTTTGATCAACTGAAAGGTGCAAGAATATTTTCAAAGATTGACTTGAGATCAGGTTATCATCAAGTAAGGATAAAGGAATAAGACATCAACTATACAACATCCAAAACAAGATATTCTCATTATGAATTCATAGTAGTACCATTTGTACTATCAAATGCCCCAACAATTTTTATGTTCTTAATGAATGGAGCGTTCAGGGAGTACCTGGAAAAGTTTGTAATTTTGTTCCTAGATGATGTACTCATCTACTCTAAGTTAGAAAAGGAACATGAGAAACATTTAAGAATGGCGTTGCATGTTTTAAGAGAGCATAAATTCCATTCTAATCTAAGTAAGTGCATCTTTTACCAAAAGAATATTCACTACTTGGGGCATATCATTTCAACAAATGGGATAGCAATGAATCCTAAGAATATAGAGGCCATTAGGGGATGTCCAAATCCAAACAATGTGACATAGGTTAGATCATTTATGGGTATTTCTAGTTATTACTGAAGATTCATAAAAAGGATTCTCAAAGATTTCAAGTCCAAACAATTCTTTACTAAAGAAGGGAGTGAAGTTCGAATGGACTTCCACGTGTGAAGAGATTTTTCATAGTTGAAGGAAATATTGACAAGTGCACTAATATTGAAGATTATAGATCCAGATGAATATTTTGTTCTGTGCGCTGATGCATGCAAGGAAGGACTCGGTGGAGTTATCAGTCAAAAGGATCATGTGGTATGTTATGATTCTAGAAAATTAAAAGAGTATGAATGAAATTATGCTACCCATGATATAGAGTTAGCAACGATTGTACATGCATTGAAAATGTGGAGGCATTACCTTATGGGTAAGAAATTCTAGCTAAGAACATACCACTATTGTCTGAAACATTTGTTTGGACAACCAACACTAAATCTTGGACAAACTAGATGGCTGGAATTTATGAGTGAATATAACTTCAAAATCAAGCATATAAAGGGAAAGGAAAATCAAGTGGTTGATGCACTCAACATGAAATCTCATGAAGTGTATATTGCAGCGATCAACATGTACGATACTGATTTGAAATATCAAACTATTGCAGTAGTAAATTTAGATATGTAGTATGTAAAGATAAAGGAAACATTACAGCAAGGTAATTTTCAGTAGAAATTTGATTCTTATGAACTGAAAGAAGATGGAATCCTCATGTAAAAAGGAAAGGTATATGTGTCAAATTTTAGTGTGTTGAAAAATGCAATTATGAAGGAAATGCATAATGTGCCATGTGTCAGGCACCCAGGATATCAGAAGACAATTGCAGCTATGAGAAGCCAATAATTTTGGCCAGGAATGAAGAAAGAAGTGACTAACTACATATCCAAATGTCTAGAATGCCAAAAGGTGAAGACATAACATAGACACCCAACATGTTTTCTACAACCATTTATCATTCCAGAATGGAAGTGGGAAGTTGTCACGGTTGATTTGATTACAAATATGACCATAACAGTGAAACAACATGATTCCATCATTGTGGTGGTGGATAAATTGACTAAAGCAACACATTTTATTATGGTGAAGACTACACACAACGCAACAAATATTGCAGAAATATATACGAAAGAAGTTGCTAGGCTACATGGAGTGCCTAAGGAAATAGTTTTAGATAGGGATCCAAATTTTACTTTGAATTTTTGGAAAGGTTTTTTCAAGGCATTTTGGACAAATCTAAATATTAGTACAACATATCACCAAGAGTCAAATGGGAAAATAGAGAGGACAAACAAGATAATTGAAGACATGCTTCGAATATATGTGATGGATCATCCATCAAAGTGGGAAGATTATATTCATTTAGTAGAATTTGCATACAACAATGGGTATCAGGCCCCATTGAAAATGAGTCTATTTGAAGCATTGTATGGAAGAAAGTGTAACACACTCATTATTTGGGATAATCCATCAGACATAGCAGTTGTTGGGCCATACTTGTTACAATAAATGGAAGAAAAGATGGCAAAGATAAAGCAGAATTTAAAGGTTTCTTAGGATAGGAAGAAAAGTTATGCAGGCAAGAACAAAGTGTTTGGATATTTTAAAGTTAGAGGACACGTGTTCTTGAAATTAAAGGGAAAGAGAAGTTCGATAAGAATATGTGGTTTCCCAAAGTTGGCAGCAAGATATTGTGGGCGTTTTGAAATATTAGAAAAGATTGGTTTAGTTGCATACATGATAGTTGTTAGAAACATTACTTGTCTTCAGCATCGGGATATCCAGGTCTGCAGATTGCACGAGAAGCGCCCAAGCGCAGCACACAGAAGAAGTCCTTTTCGGACTTAAAATCAAGCGAGCGGGCATTGCATTCTTTAGTGGAAAGGATTCAGTGACAGAGCAGAACAACGATTGATGGGTAATTGCAGATTGACTGAATCGCGTCAAGTATAGCGCTAAAAGTTTTAAGGAAGTCAATGGTCGGAATCCTTTGGAAGGCACTCGCGAAGTTACGAGGGCCATTGATCGCAAGCAGTTCAAGCGTAGTGTTATTTCTCGAGTTCGGGGTTCGTGAGTTCGAAAAGGCGGACCATATCCCTTTGGGTGCGCGGGATTATGAGTTACGAAAAGTGTCCGGAGGAGGTCAACTGTCGCTGACCATCACGTCTCGAGACTTCGCGAAGGGAGAACGCCAAAGTCTGATACTCCAACTCGCGAGGTCACGAGTAGCGAGAGGCATTAATACTTGGGCTCTAGCCGACGGTTACATGTAGAGAGCGCTGACTAGAAAGGAGGCCTGATCCGTATCGCCATCTCAGGGATCGGGAGTTTAGAAAAGGGAGTCAAGGGTCTTTGACCCACGAGCTCGCGAATCACGAATGGGAAAGAAATTTTAAAGTGGGGCCCACAGCAGCGTCGGGTAAATTTAGGACCGTCAGATTTAGAGGGGTGCGTGGCACCAAATTAAGCCACCTCAGTGTTTCGCTCATCACGATTTCAAGAAGCAAGGATTAGCTCCTTCCCATTCACGAACGCCGAGGGGGACTTGGGGATAAGCACGAGGTCACAGCCCGTGGTCACTTGGGAAAGAAAGGAGCTTCTCAGGAAGGGCTGAAGGCATCGTGTATGTTCACAAAAGGAATTACCGCGATCTCCAGGTGCCATTTGATCTGACCTCGGTCCTGGTTTTCGCTTGGAGTAAATGAAGGCGAGAAAGGGTGGTTGAAACCTCTCCTCATTCATTAAATGTGAAGAATGGAGGGTCTGGAAAGCGGACTGCTCGAGAGGGTCCTATGTACCCATTTTTCCAGAGAAGCCATGCCGAGTTCTCGACCAGCCAGAGGAGGTCTGCACATGCTAGCTCAACATTTACTGCCTTAGCTACTCCTCCCCTGCAAAGGCCATGCGAAGTTAAGGAGACGTCTGGAGAAGGACTTCCGCCCGAAGACTGATTGAAGAGATGCTACGCCTTGGAGGGCGAGCGCACCTCTGTTGGGAAAACCTGCCCAAGTATATGTACTCAGTTTTGTCATTTTTGAAGGTATTGATGGTAGAGGGAAGCTCCCGATTGTAAAGTTTTAACACGCTCTAGTTCTATGGTTATGCATCTGTATGTGAGATTTCTTGTTTTATGACAGACAATTTTTCTTACTCCATCTAATTTTCGTCTTATGCTAAGAGAGTTTGTGAACGACTGATTCGTGCGAATTATTGCAATCATGTTATGATAAAGGATTTATTGTTGCATTGTTGTATTCTCCGGCGTTTTCCATTTGAATGCAAGAAGATCCTGCGTTTAGATGTCTTCTCCCACAGCCTGTTAGAAACCTGATTTTTACGACAGGCCTTTGCATCTCTCTGATACAAGTCTTCCCCCTACTCACCCTTACTACAACTTAATGTCTGAAGTTTGATTAAGACCTCACTTGCCCATGCATGTCTGGCCTAGTTTCAGAGTTAGAACCACATCGTTTGAGTTAACCTCCTTTTGATCACCCCATTAAAAAAATCGTGACATAAACTGATGGGCGTCGGGCTCTACTCCTGCTGCAATCCAGGGGTGACTTTCGACTCTAACATTTCTGGCGCCATTGCTGGGGACGAAGTTGAAAATTTTCCTCGGGATTGAACGACATTGAGCCTCTGATTCTGAAGGTGCATCAGGTATCAGAGCCTTTGAAGATTGCTACTGTGCACCTGGCGACTCCATTGTGATGAATCCATTGGAGCGAACCTTCTCTATTAATTGTGGCTTTCAGAGGTAGACACACATGATCACATCCACAACTACCTCTAGCTACACCTGAAACTGATCCAGAGGCAGTTCTCAGAAAAGGAAAGGCCCCTGAAGAAGAAGCTTCCGCTGTTGAAACAGGTAATCCACCATCTCCTTCTGTAAGAACTCCATTTTCTCCTCCTCATTTTCTTAATAGACCTCCTTTGGAGGTTTACCGTTTCCTAAATTTCGGGAGTGTTCATGCTGAGTTTTCCCCTCTTGGTATGGGATTGGAGGGAGAAATACTTGTCACTCCCCTCTCCTCTGAAGTTGTACCTTGGAGTAGACCCAGGAATACAAAATATTTCCCCACTCCTGCACAAAGAGGAGAACCTGTTGGCTTGAGCTCGTTAGCCTTCTCCTTAAATCCCCTCTTGTTTCCCACTCCGCCTCGAGATTCATTCCCAGTAGCCCCTTCGCGAACTCCTTCTCCTCCAAGCTATCCTCCACCTAATATTCTTATGGCTGGTGTTAATCCCCCTCTAAATAGAATGGATGTCATATTCGCTGCCAGATATTCTCCCTTAATCCTACCTCATCCTATGAATCCTCTCCCTGTTGGAGATTACTTGAAGTATATGCCCAAGTTCACTGGGGAAGGGGATATAACTGCGGAAGAGCACCTGGTTTCTTTCTACAGTTATGCGGACAACCTGAACATTGAAAATGAAGATGTCTGGATTAGAGTCTTCGTTCAGAGCCTGGATGGGGAGGTGAGGAAGTGGTTTAGAGGATTGGCCCCGGATCTATTGCTAGGATCGAGGCCCTGGATAGTGCTTTCCTGAGGCAGTGGGGTGATAGGAAAGATTTGATGTATTGCATGACATAGTTCGGATCTTTGAAGAAGATGGATGGAGATTCTATCTCTGACTTCTCCAAAAGATTCAATAAGATGTATAACAAGATCCCTGCCGAAATAAAGCCTTCAGAAGCCTTGGCCAAGATTTCTTATGCCGGTGCGTTTGGACCCAATTTCTGTCTTTTCTTGAGGGAAAGCAGAGCTACCTCCTTAGCCCAAATGCAATATGCGGACATAGAGGTGGAATCCAATGTGTTAGCAGCTGACAGACTGAGGATCAAGGCCAATGCAGACAGAAGAAAGGGAAGGTTAGAAACCTCAACTTCTGGATCATCGGTGCCCCACCCCCAAGTGGATGAACTGACCAAGATGGTGAAGTCTCTATCTGCAGAGATGGAGAGAATGAAAGTCGAGGGGAGGCAAGCATACAAGGGCCCTCAGAGCGTCGAAAACACAGGAGGTTTCAGGAGGCCAAACAATATCACTTCACTGACCGTGCAAAGGGAGAAAGGAAGAGACAGAGAAGACCAGAAAATTCAGGCCCCTTTCCAAAACAATTTTATGGCCGAGGAAGAAGAAGGGGAAATAGATGAGCTTGATCCTGAAATCCACTGCTTCGGAGACCATCCTCCTTTTCCTTATCTCACTCAATCAGCATACAAGGAGTCTCTCATGGACAGTCAGCTAAATGAACTGAGCAAGGGAGACAAGACTAGTGGTGGCCAAGGCAGGTATGATCTGAGGTCCAAAAAAAAGACTATAGCGCCTGACGTTCCTGAGAAGTATACTAGAACAGAGAACCCTGCTAATGAAGTAGCAGATGGTCACGGAGGTAAGAATCCACGACCCCTCTCTCCCATAGTTCAGAGTCATGTTCCCGAAATAAGATAAATCCCAAAGCTCTCATCTTCTTTTAATTTCGAGCATGAAATTCAAAAAATCAAAATCCCTGTGCCCCTAACCGAATTGATTAAACATGAAGGGTTCAAGAAATGCTTCTCTGAGCTTTTATAGTTTGAGGTCTCAAGCCTTCCCACAGACTCCATCAATTTACAAGATGAAAAGCCTGCAGTTATTCTAGGTCCTATGGTAGAAGACATGAATGACTCGTCCCCTCCCTTCTACACTTCCTTGAACATACATGACAAGGTATTTCACAACTGATTGATGGATTCGGGGGCTTCTCACAACCTCATGCCCAAAAATTTCATGGAAGAACTAGGACTAGAATTCACCCGAGACTATCATGACCTCTATTCCTTTGACTCCAGGAAAGTTCAATGTCTCGCAGTTATCAAAGACCTAGTCGTGACCTTGTTTCAATTGCCTATGAAAAGTGTGGTCATGGATATTGTAGTGGCTGATGTCCCCCCCAAGTTCGGTATGTTGTTATCAAGATATTGGATAAAAATACTAGGGGGAACCTTGCAGATGGACCTCACATATGCTACTATCCCAGTGTTTGGAGGAGAGCGTAGAAGACTCTACAGAGAAGCCCAACTGGCCTATATAATCAGTGATGAAGCCAATCCTACCAACCATCCCATTTTCGCCTTGGAAATTGATTTAGGTTCCAGTTTACTGCAACTCACTCATGCTCCCGAGCCTCCTCTTGAACTCCTAAAGAATCCCACCACTCCTCGTGGACTTCCTCCCTCCATCACCCCTGTTTGGATTTTTTTTTTTATGGAGCCTGTTCCAGGGAAGGCGCTGGTGCTGGGGTGTTTTTTGTGTCACCTGCCCAAGAGACCATTTCTCTGTCATACAAATTAGAATTTGAAACCACAACAATGTGGCAGAGTATGAAGCCCTTGTTTTAGGATTAAGAGCTGCAAGGGAAATGGGAATTCAGGAGATAGCAGTGTTCGGAGATGCAGAGTTGGTGGTCCAACAGATCAGAGATGCTTATCAGGCTAAGCACCCTCGACTCAGAAATTATAGAAATGAAGTATGGGACCTAATCGACAATTTATTCTCAGCCTTCAACATCTCTTTTATTCCAAGGGAGGGTAATGTTGTGGCCAATTCTTTGGCCGTATCAGCTAGCTAGTTCAAGGTCCCTCAGCTGCCTATGGCCAAACATGATGTTGAGATAAAATATAGGCCCTCCGTACCAAACAATGTCAAGCATTGGAAGGTATTCGAGGATGATCTAGAAATCGAGAAGTTTCTCCAATCTGTTGATGAATTTTCTGCGTTGCACATTGATCAGGATCCTGATACAGAAGATAACCCTCACCCCGAGGTGATTTTAAATAAAATTGCTAACCACCAGATTATTCAGCTGCCTAGTAATCACATTCCGAGGGGACTTATTCCTTTAGAAAGATTGTTCGATGGGAATGATGTGGCAGTGAAGGGTAGAGTTTCAGTTGAAGGTGATGACACAGCCGAGTGAAACATTGGCACACTGGAGGAGCCTAAGTTTGTCAAGCTATCACGCAGTTTGACCACAGAGCAGAGGGTCGAATATACTGAGTTGTTGAAAGAATTTGATGATGTGTTTGCATGGACTTACGAAGACCTCAAGACATATGACACGTCCATCATTGAACACAAGATCCCACTAAAGGAAGGGGATAAACCATTCAGGCAGAAGCTAAGACAGATAAATCCCATGTTGTTGCCCGTCATGGAGAAAGAAGTGAAGAAGCTGTTAGAAGCCCAGATCGTCGTCCCCTTGAGATATTCTGAATGGGTGGCCAATTTGGTTCCGGTAAGAAAGAAGAGTGGAGAAATCAGACTTTGTGTCGATTTCGGGAACCTGAATAGGATCTCAAAGAAAGACAATTATCCCCTACCCAACATGGAACACATATTGCAGAGCGTAACCGATGCATCTAGGATTTCCATGATCAATCGTTTTTCTGGTTATAATCAGATATCGGTCATGCCCGAGGACATAGAGGCACATTCATGTATGAAAAAATTCCATTTGGACTGATGAATGCAGGAGTGACATTTCAGCAAGCCATGGACATAGCCTTCATCGAAGAGAAAGACAATTTTGTGGTGATATATCTAGACGACATAACAGTCTTCTCCAGGTCTGACAAGGAGCATTGTTGTCACCTGAGAAAGGTCTTTTAGAAGTGTCGTAAGTTTGGCCTTTCCCAATATCCCAAGAAGTCTTTATTTGCTATGAAGGAGGGGAAGTTATTAGGCCATATAGTATCGGCAGAAGGAGTGAGGATTGATCCTAGAAGAGTGGAGGCAATTTGGACCTTGTCGCTTCCCAGGTCAAAGAAGGAAATTCAGGCCTTTTTGGGAAAGATTAATTTTCTGAGGAGATTCGTCTCGAATTTTGCTGAACTAGTGAAACACATCACAACTATGCTCAAGAAGGGAAACGAAGTAAAATGGACGGCCGAACCTAGGGAATATTTTTTCCAAATAAAAAGAGCATTGACTGAGGCACTTGTGCTGATCAGTCCAGACTATTCCAAAGATTTCCTAATCTTCTCTTTCGCTTCTTTTGATATAGTAGCAACGGTCTTACTGCAGAAAAATGAGGAAGGGCGAGAGAAGCCTATCACCTTCTTCAGCAAGGCATTAAGAGATGCAGAGCTCGGGTATGAGATCATGGAGAAGCAGGCCTATGCTTTAGTGAAATCTCTCAAGGATTTCAGAGTCTATGTCTTGCACTCAAAGGTGACTGCTTATGTTCCTTCGACCTCTGTGAAGGACATCCTGGTACAGCCTGACATAGACGGTCGGAGAAGTAAATGGATAGCCAAGATCCTGGAGTTTGACTTGGAAATAAGGCCTACCAAATTGATTAAAGGCCAAGGATTATCCAAGTTGTTAGCTGAAGCCAATTGCCGAGATTTGGGGGTAAGTTTCATGAACGAATGCTCAGGAATTCAGCGGGGTCAGTTCTCTGAAATAGACCCTCAAAGAGAGCCCCCATTCTCTTGATGTCCTTGGTATAAGGATGTCATATATTTTCTGCAGGAGTTGTGGCCCCCAGATGGCATGCAAAGAAACAAAGAAAGAGCTTTGAAGCTCCAGGCAGTCAGGTACTGCCTTATTGATCAAATTCTATACTGGAAAGACCCCCTGGGGGTGCTTTTAAAATGCATGGATCCACAAGAGGCCGACATGATCATGGTTGAATTTCACAGCGGCCTATGTGGAGGGCACCATTGCTAGAAGACTACAACCCACAAAATTCTTAGAGCGGGGTACTACTGGCCCACCTTGTTCGATGATGTACATAGAGAAGTTAGAGCCTGTATCACATGCCAAAGATTTTCAAGAAAGCAACAACTCAGGTCTCTGCCTTTACAGCCTGTAGTTGTTTGAGTACCTTTCCAGCAATGGGGCCTGGATTTTATTGGAGAAATACACCCTTCTTCCAGTGGGAAACACAGATGGATCCTGATTGCCATGGATTTCTTTACTAGGTGGATCGAAGCCATCCCCACCAGGAGTGCTTCCCACAAGGTAATCATTGGATTCCTGGAAGACCTCATCACAATATTCGGTTGCCCAAGTAAGATTGTCACTGATAACGCAGCCTCTTTCAAGGCTGAGCTGCTAGTCAAGTTCTGTGAGCAATTCGGGATCAAATTGATTCACTCCACCCCATACTACCTCGAGGGAAACGGTTTAGCATAATCCTCCAACAAAAGCCTGATAAGGATCATCAAAAGACTGTTGGACGACAACAAAAGAGCTTGGAACTCGAAGCTGAAATTCGCTCTAAAGGCCGATCGAGTGACCACAAAGAGATGTATAGGCACCTCCCCTTTCCAGTTAGTTTACGGAGCAGAAGTTGTCTTCCCTTATCAGCTGGTCGTTCCCGTAGCGAAATTCATCTAGGATTATCAGGGAGAGCCCAATTATATGATCCGAAGAATTCATCAACTGGTAGAAGTCCAGTAGGCCAAAGATCAAGTAATGATCAAAATTCAGGACCATCAACAGAGGATCAAGCAGGTTTTTTATAAGAAGGCCAAGAAGGAGGAGTTTCAGATAGGAGACCTAGTGCTGAAATGGGATGCTCCTAAACAAGATAAAGGCAAACATGGCAAATTTCAAGCCCTGTGGATTGGGCCTTTCAAAATCTCTAAGGTTTTCTCAAATAATACATACAGGTTGCAATATTTGAAGGGCGAAGAAGCTTTTAGCAGCCCAATGAATGGGCGTTTTCTCAAAATATGTTTTTCCTGAGCCTTCCATGGCTCCTGTGTTTTGTAAATATTGATCTTTTTAGTTCTTTGTTTTTATTGTTTTTATCGTTTCGGCTTAGTAAATGACTCCATAGCCCAACAACAAGGCACTGAAGCTGCAAAATGAGTCCTTAGAGAATCACAGGGACGACTCTATCCCCCATGGAGCCTAATGTTAGCAACATTACTTGTCTTCGGCATCAAGATATCCAGGTCTGCAGATTGCACGAGAAGCGCCCAAGAACAACACACAGAAGAAGTCCTTTTCGGACTTAAAATCAAGCGAGCGGGCATTTCATTGTTCAGCGGAAAGGATTCAACGACAGAGCAGAACAACGATTGATGTGTAATTGCATATTGACCGAATCGCGTCAAGTATAACGATAAAAGTTTTAAGGAAGTCAACGGTCGGAATCCTTCAGAAGGCACTCGCGAAGTTACGAGGGCCATTGATCGCAAGCAGTTCAAGCGCAGTGTTATTTCTCGAGTTCGGGGTTAGTGAGTTCGAAAAGGCAGACCATATCCCTTTGGTTGCGTGGGATTCTAAGTTATGAAAAGTGTCCAGAGGAGGTCAACCATCGTTGACCATCGCATCTCGGGACTTCGCGAAGGGAGAACGCCAAAATATGATACTCCAACTCGCGAGGTCACGAGTAGCGAGAGGCGTTAGTACTTGGGCTCTAGCCGACGGTTACATGCAGAGAGCGCTGACCAGAAAGGAGGCTCGACCCATATCACCATCTCAGGGATCGAGAGTTTAGAAAAGGGAGCCAAGGGTCTTTGACCCACGAGCTCGCGAATCGCGAATGGGAAAGAAATTTTAAAGTGGGGCCCACAACAACGTCGGGTAAATTTAGGACCGTCATATTTAGAGGGGCGCGTGGCGCCAGATTAAGCCGCCTCAGCGTTTCTCTCATCGCGATTTCAAGAAGCAAGGATTAGCTCCTTCCCATTTGCGAACGCCGAGGGTGCCTTGGGGATAAGCATGAGGTCACAGCCCGTGGTCACTTGAGAAATAAAGGAGCTTCTCAGGAAGGGCCGAAGGCATCATGTATGTTCACAGAAGGAATTACCATGATCTCCAGGTGCCATTTGATCCGACCTCGGTCCTGGTTTTCTCTTGGAGTAAATGAAGGTGAGAAAGGGTGGTTGAAACCTCTCCTCATTCATTAAATGTGAAGAATGGAGGGTCTGGCAAGTGGACTGCTCGAGAGGGTCATGTGTACCCATTTTTCCAGAGAATCCATGCCGAGTTCTCGACCATCCGAAGGAGGTCTACACATGCTAGCTCAACATTTACTGCCTCAGCTACTCCTCCCCTGCAAAGTCCATGTGAAGTTAAGGAGACGTTTGGCAAAGGACTTCCACCTGAAGATTGATTGAAGAGACGCTACGCCTTGGAGGGAGAGCGCGCCTCTGTTGGGCAAACCTGCCCAAGTATATGTACTCAGTTTTGGCATTTTTGAAGGTATCGATGGTAGAGCGAATCTCCCGATTGTAAAGTTTTAACACGCTCTAGTTCTCTGGTTATGCATCTATATGTGAGATTTCTTGTTTTATGACAGACATTTTTTCTTACTCCATCTAATTTTCATCTTATGCTGAGAGAGTTCGTGAATGACTGATTCGTGTGAATTATTGCAATCATGTTATGATAAAGGATTTATTGTTGCATTTTTGTATTCTCCGGAGTTTTTCATTTGAATGCAAGAAGATCTTGCATTTAGATGTCTTCTCCCACAGCCTGTTAGAAACCTGATGTTTACAACAGGCCTTTGCATCTCTCTAATACAAGTCTTCCCCCTACTCACCCTTACTACAACTTACTGTCTGAAGTTTGATTAAGACCTCACTTTCCCATGCATGTCTGGCCTTGTTTCGAAGTTAGAACCACATCGTTTGAGTTAACCTCCATTTGATCACCCCATTAAACAAATCGTGACATAAACTAATGGGTGTCGGGCTCTGCTCCTGCAGCAATCCAGGGGTGACTTCCGACTCTAACAATAGCATTGTCTACATCCATGAGAGTGCATAATTTATTTCATGTTTCATTATTAAATAAATATGTGCCTGACACTAACCACATAATTGATTGGAATGTGATCCAGGTGGTGCATGAAGGGGCTTTTCAAGTGGAACCAATATGCATCATGGACCAGAAATTCAAATTTATTAGGAACAAATCCATAGGGTTGGTAAAGGTTCAATGGACTTGGTATGGTCTTGAATATGGTACATAGGATCATGAAGAAAACATGTGGGAAGATTACACACAAAATTTTGACAATTTTGAAGAAAATAATGCAAGACTCCATTTTGAGAAACTAGAGTCCCATAACCACATCTCAAAGTCCTAGCCAACTACGTTGCGGACCTTGATAAAAGAATGGATCATTCCTTGGGTTATCCTTGATAAAATGATGGTACATCCCTTGGTTTATCCCTGATAAATGGATGGTTCATCCCTTGGGTTATCCCTAATAAACAAATGGAGCATTCCTTGGGTCGGCTAGTTGAGAGTAACAAGAGATTGTGGTCGAAATTGTTGTTGGAGTTGTAAAATTGCATAATTTTATTTTCTAAGTATTGTGATGTAAATTTGCATATATGTATATTGGCATAGTGTGCGTTGAAGATGGCTCACAATTGTAGGGGAAAGGGAATGTAACATCCCCACTATAATCCCCAGTTTAATTAATGCTTATGTAGGTATAATGTGTGGTTGGGTCCAAAGTGATGTAATATGTAAATTGTATTTCTATATTTTAATAATAAAATGTGATGTCAGTTTCTAAGGGTACATGGACAAGATATGGGGGATGAATTAATCCAAAATAAGGGGGAGTGTCTAGGATAATGGCCAAGAGGGGTCCAAGGGGGAATTACCCATGAATATTAATTCAACCCATTTTCTCAAATTCGCTATTGTATATGAACCTTCTAATTTTTGGTTGAGTGTTCCCAAATCCAATCATTGAATACATGTAAGAGGGTGGGTGTGAGTGGTCACCTACCAAAGTTATTAGGCACATGGGAGTTAATTACAATCAACTTGGGCAAGTGTGTGAGTCAATCAAGCAAGAAAAAGGAGAGAAATTTGTATAGGTAGGGGGAATTTTTAGTTAGTCAAGTTTTGTGCACGGGGAGAAAGTAGAGAGAAAGAATTATAGCTTAGATTTGGTGCAACCATGGAGGGAGAATTATAGATAAATATGGATCATATTGGGGCATATTTGGATCTATAAACTAAATATCCAGGTTTTTAGGCCTAAAGAGTGAACCCTTGGGCGATTTTCACTATACCAACAAGTGTTTGTTGTTGGTTTGATGGTAGTTTTCCGGGAAGCAAGTTCCCTTGAGTTCCCAACTAAGAGAATCATGGTTACTTGTGACAAAGAGACCCTAATAAATAAATGGGATTCTCAAGTGACTGAGATCAGTGAATGGGGTACATTCGTTATGTTGGGCAAGTCAAGATGAAGAGAGCTGATGGAAAATCAAGGTAGTTGTAGGAAGATATCAGCGGATTGTGAGTGGAATCTGAGAGACAACCCTCTTTTGTGGATTACTAGCCTCATCTCAAAGGTGACTAGATGATGATATTTGGAATAGTCAGCCTATGGTTGGGTGCAACATTCGTCCCAAGTAGTCGGTTTCACAACCATTGTTAAAAGATAAGTGTTTAATCTTGTTGTTGTGTTATTTCATGAGTTTATTTATTGTGCATGAACTCTGTGTTTGAGAATGATTTATATGTTGTTGTGTGAATTATTAAGATGCATTCATATATTTTTTATCATGTTGTAGATACATACAAATAATGGTAACAATTAGAAATTAAATATGGTTGAAATTTGTAGATCTAAGCTACAGGAAATGAGTTAACTCTAAATGAATTAAATTTGTTAGCATAAATTTCATTTTTATGTATATTTTGCATCCTAATGTCCCTCGATTGGGCTGGGAGACGTTACAATGAATGAGATGAGAAATATTTTCCTCTACCTTCTCCCTGGAGTACCACTTTTCTTTTTCTGGAAGTTATCCTTTCAACTCAATCTGCTAAAGGTCATGTTGTCCATGTCTTATAATTCTAGACTACTTTTGCAAAATAATGTCCTGTTCCAACTCTACTTGAGAATTTGTTTCTAAGTCCTCTATGGAAGGTAGGACCTGCTCCTCCTCCTGATTCTACATGGAAGATTCATAGATTTTGAGATTCTCCACATTCACTACTGAGTAAATGCACATGTATGGGGGAAGACTCAGTCTGTAGGTGTTGTCTCCCACCTTTTCCAATACCTCAAAAGGACCATATCATAGAGCCTTGGTATTCTTAATAGGACCCTTTAGTATTTCCTTATTTGGTTGCATCCACACTCTATCTCCCACTCTAAATGGTGTCTCTATTATGTGATGGTCATTTCTAGCCTTGTTCTTTTTCTGTGACTTCTTCAATATCTCCTGCACTTGAAAATGGATCTACTTGATCTTCTCAAAAAAAAATTCTATTTTTAAATCATCTCATGTGAGGTCCTCCCTCACTCCTCCTTTTCTTCCATATAGAACATCTAAGGGTGAAGGTGGCAAGGATACAAAGCATGTTTGAAAAGGTGACTTGCTAGTAGAAGTGTGGACTACCTTGTTATAAGAGTGGTGTATGTAGATCAGATTTTCATCCCAGGTTTTGGATGTTCAAAATGGGGTGACTTATTTTAGATGTTCAAAATATAGTTGTTCTCAATGGAATATGAATACCAATATGAAATCGAAATATTAAATAATATTTGGAGGCCATGACTACATAGGGTGGTAGCTCATGCTGTAATTTTTCTTTGTGGAGTTGCAATTGCATGGATTCTCAAGCATGTGGACTTGGAAAACAAATACATACTCAATGTTGGGGGGAGCCCATGGCATCACTCCAAGTGGTTGATCTAGAAAAATACTATCACTTTGAAAAGGGAATCGAGAAGTTCGATGAGGAAATCCTCAACGAGTTCAAGCATTAAGAAAAAGACTTGTTCAAGATATGGTACAAGCCAAACAAATATTTCAAGCACAAGTCGTCTAGTGAGTATCCAATCAACATGCTAAGAATGCCCTACCAATACATGGTGGTGATATTGTGTAGAATATATGGGGATCAAGATGCTTATACATTTAATATGTCCTTAATTCCCTTGATCCACGAATACACAAATGAAGGGTCAACATTTGACCGGGATAAAATACTATCAACAAGTTTGACAGAATCTATCACAATTGTTAAGGATACTGAGCCATGAATATTTTTGAGTTTTCACATGTCATATTATCTATTGGATACATAGATGATTTTAGGGGAAAATTTTTGCAAATGGCCTAATTTTCCATGGTTTTCCCAAAAAATGATTCACAAATTTACAATTTTTCTAAAAACGATTTGCCCAAATTCCGTAGAATAAAATTTACAATTTTTCTAAAAACGATTTGCCCAAACGAGGTGCCACCCTCTTCAAGGCACAAATAAACTTCGATATTCCTATGTTTGAAGGTTAGATAGACACAGATGTTGTAGGCAAGTGGTTGAATCTACTAGAAGGGTCTTTTTCTGTCAATAAATTTTTGAATAGAGGAAATATTACTTTTGCGCTCCTCAAAGTAGTTCTACATGTCAAAGATTGGTGGGAAAATTTTTGTGAGCAAAAGGAAATAGAGGAACCCTCATTATTTATAGTCACGACCACCTGGGAATCTTTCAGGGATGTTATTAAGCAACAATACTACCTTGTCGGAAGTTATGACGACTTGTATACCAAATGGACCACACTATAGCAAGAAAGAGACCAAGTAGTGCCAGAGTTCACAAATATCTTCCATACCTTGTGAACCAAGCTAGGTATCAAAGATTCAGAGCGACATCTGGTGCTCAAGTATCGTGGTGCTCTACATAGATACATACAAACTGAAATGAAATTTCTGGACATCTCATCCTTGGGCACGACCTACTGATATTTCATCAAATTCAAGAATAAGATCAAGCAAAATATGTGACAATTTGGGCCTGGGAACCCCTCACAGCAAAACCGAGGAAAGGGTGGACCCAACCCACATAATAAAGGACAGAGCAAATATGGACAATATCAAGACAACTAGTCCAAGACGCAAGCAAAGGAGGACACTGTAAAGACAGAAATATACCAGGAAGTGGTGTGACTTCCATAAGATCCCTTGGCATAACACTATTGATTGTTTCTTAAAGCATTCATTGGTGGCCAAAGTGAAAGCCTCTGAATCAGATGCAAGTTCTGACTCTAATTCAAAACCAAAAAGGGGAAGACTAATCATTGAGGTGGAACCCAGTGCCACCATTTCTACCACCAATCTCCATCCTGGTGAACCAGACGAGCCAAAAGAAGGAGAGAACCTCTTCCATTCATAGATATGGGTGAAACGAACCCCGCTTCACGTCGTCGTTGATAGCGGTAGCCAGAAGAACCTCATCTAGTAGAGGTCGTCAAGTCGTTGGCCCTACCGACAATGCCGCACCCACAACCCTACACCATTGGATTTCTCTACCAAGGAAGAAATCTCTGCATTAGCCAACAGTGTCTATTATCGTATGACATCAAGCCCTTCAAAGACGAGGTATTGTATGATGTTGCTCCTCTCGAAGTTTGTAATGTTCTTTTGGGACAATCTTATTTATGGAAACATCATGTTTTATATGAGACTAGGACTCGTAGTGTTATTATTACTTTGAACAGGAAATTGTACAGGATGCCCGAGGCAGTCCCTCCTAGTGTTATTTCCTTGATCTCTGCCAAGCAATGCAGGAAGGTCATCTCTCAGACCACAAAATTTGTCTTATTTGTGATTTTCTTTCAGAGTGAGCAAAAGATTGCAGTCACATCCAGGGCCTCCATGGCCAATCTCTCCACACGACATAAGAAAGTGAATAAGGTCATGGAAGAATACTCATATATCTTCTATTCTCCTATCAGGCTACCTCTGCACTGCCAGGTCAAGCATCCCACTGATATGACCCTAGGTGCACCGCTACCTAATGGGCTAGTCTACCACCGCTCTCTATTAGAAAAAGAGGATATCAAGAGGCATATCCAAGAACTTATCCACAATGGGTGCATCCATCCTAGATCATCACCTTGTGAGATCCCGATCGTGCTGGTGCAGAAGAAAGATGAGACCTAACAAATTTACATTGATTATCAAGCCCTTAATAAAATCACATTTTGAAACTAGTACCCGATTCCCCGAATTGACGACCTCCTTGATCAGTTCATGGGGGCCAAATACTTCAGTAAGATTGAGTTGAAGTCTAGATACCACTAGGTTCCAATAGAACAGACAAATGTATGGAAGACCACCTTCAAGTCAAAAGAAGGTCTGTTTGAATGGATGGTCATGCCCTTTGGTTTGAAAAATGCTCCAACAACTTTTATGAGGATGATGGACGATATCCTATGACCTTTCACCAATACTTTTGGAGTGGTGTATATGGATGACATCCTCATCTACAACAATACTTGGATGGAACACTTGCAACATATTCAGCAGGTTCAACACACTCTGCGACAACACAAACTATATGAAAACTTGGAAAAATGATCCTTCGGCATGGACAAGGTCCATTACTTAGGCTACATTGTTGATCAACATGGTGTTCATGCGGATCCATCCAAGATCCAGGTCATTCGTGTTTGGCCAACCCCAACCACACTCATTTAATTTCATAGCTTCTTGGGCCTCACCAATTTCTATCCCAGGTTCATGTTGGAATTCTCTCATACCGTATGGGCACTCAGCCAAGTAACCAAGGGTGGCGGTAAGGAAACATTTGTGTGGGGCCTGTCCCAACAACAAGACTTCGAGGAATTGATAATAATTTGTGCTCCTCTCCATTACTTTCATTTCCGGACCTGCAACATCCCTTTGAGATCGAGACAGATGCTTCAGACTATGTTGTGGGCATCGTTCTCACTCAACACGACCACCCCATGGCCTATCATAGTGAGACACTATCAGATGTTTTCCGTAAGTACCCTACTTACGAAAAATAAATGTAATCCATTATGAAAGCCTACCGTTATTAGAGACATTACATTCTTGAGAAAGAGACAGTCATCCACACTGATCACAAGCCACTATAGTTCATGTAGACCCAAGGAAAATTGTAGAATGACTGCCATCATAACTGGTCCACATACTTACAACAATTCCACCTCAACATCAAGTATAAAACATGAAGTACTAATCGAGTTGTTGATTTCCTCAGCCGACCTCCAGTCACAACACTTACCATGATGCTAGACTCTTGAGGTGATGAGACCTCCGGATGGCCCCACCTCTACGAGACAAACCCTGACTTCTCCACCACCTACCAAATGTTGGGCACCAAATCAGTAGTTGCTAATTTGCATCTTCAAGATGGGTTGTTGTGTTTTTTGGGACATCTCTGCGTTCCATCAGGTGAGTGTGAAAAGATGATTTGGGAAGCTCACTACAGTCGGGTATCAGGACACTTTGGCATCGAAAAGACAGTGGCAATGGTGCAGAAACAATTCTACTAGCCAAAAATTGGACAGGATGTCGGAAAGTATATCAAGTCATGCACCTCCTACGCTATCGCCAAAACAACCACAAATAAATAGGGCCTATACACCCCTGTGCCTACTCTTAGAAGGTCATGGGAATCCATCTCAATGGACTATATGTCGGGCCTCCCGTCCACGAAGAGGGGAAATGACTGTGTTTTTTTGGTTGTTGATCGCTTTTCCACGATGGTGATTCTAGCCACCTACAAGAAGAACATCACAACATAAGCCACTATCGAGATCTTCTTTGAATGAGTATGGGTACATTTTGGGATCCCAAAAACCATTATCTAAGACCGTGATAGTCATTTCCTCAGCAAATTCTGGTCAAGCCTCTGGTCACTGTTCGATACCAAGCTCACCAAATCCACTTCCTTCCACCACCAGAAAAATGGCCAAACTGAGGTCATTAATCATATGATCGTACATATCCTGCGCATGTACAATTAAAAACACCCCCGCACATGGGATGAGATTATTCCCTATGTCCATCATAGCTACAACCGAGCCATGCATAGCTCAACTGGCCATAGCCACTTTCAGGTGGGGTTGGGATTCCAACCATTGGGCCCCATGGATGTTGCACTACCCCTGGCGAACACCTCGGTCGATTTGTCCCCTGCTCCACTAGAAGATGACAAAGTCGCCTGGTTCATTGGGCAGATCCAACATATCCACCAAAAGGTTCAGGATATTCTACAAAATTCTAATGCCAAGTACAAGTAGCTCCATGATCAACATCGGGTGCCACACAAGTTTCAGGTGGGTGTAAAGGTTTGGTTGCATTTGTAGAAAAAACACCTTACAGGGCCCCATAGGAAGCTTCACTCACTCTGTTATGGGTTTTACACCATCACCAAGGCTATGGGTGACAATGTTTTTGAGCTCAACATTCTCCCTTTCCTTGGCCTGCACCCAGTCTTCAACGTGGCTCTCCTTCGACCATATTTCCCACCATTATTGGACACCTCAGAGATAGCAGAGAAGTTGAAACCAACAAAGCTCAACCCTGAATACATGCAAGTGGAATACATTGATTATATTTTGGACACACATATCAAGGGTACTCTACAACAAAGGATCCAACTTTATCGAGTCGTTAATGCAAGGCAGCTCCTACACCAAGGCAAGTGGCTCACCCGGGGCCAAATTCAATAGAAATTTCATCATCTGATGGGGTAAATCAATGAAATGGATACCATTGCTTCCTAAGGACGGAGTATTTATTCATTTTTATATTGGTGGCCACCCACCTTTTCCAACTGGCTCAAAACAATTTTCTAACAATTTTGGTAATTTACTATTTTTAGCAGTTTTTAACTTTCGGGGCCATTTTGAGGGCCTAAATAAATAAAAATATCGGATTGGGATTCTCAATGAGCCAAAGGCTCTTATTTATCCCCCAAAATTAATCTCCTCATTGATACCTTTCCAACAAGATATCGTGCACCCCAAACGAAGATTGTATGCAAAAGTTATGACCCCAAGAAGTTGATGTACTAACTTACCCAAACGGGGCCCACATGACTTTTGGCGCTTCATCTCCTAGGGTTAGGTTGTTTGGATGTCTAGGGTTTGTGACATTCCAGTTTATTTTAAAAAATTCCTTCAGATCCTCATTGTAATCATTTTCTTACGAATAAGCGCAGTCATCACATCTCTTGTCAGAGATAAGCCACCACCATTCCAGCAAGCTTGTTTTCCATTGCATTTTACAGTTTCAACTTATTTCCTTATTGAATAGAAAACCAGTTTTATTGTATCTATGTTATTCTATGTTAAGCATATTTTAATAATCTGTATTCACTTCATTCTTCTCATAAAATATGGATCATTTAGGCCCTCAAAACGGCCCCGGAAGTTAGGGACCCCAAAATTAGGAAAACACTGCCAAACTAGAAAACTACCAAAATGAGCCAGTAGGAATAGGTGGTAGTCCACTGACATCCATATGTATCAATAATCCCCCCTTATGAATCAATGGTCTCCATTTCATTGAGTGACCCCATCAAATGAGGAAATGTTTGCTAAATTTGGCCCTAGGTGAACCACTTGCCTTGGTGCATGAGTTGCCTTGCTTTGACAACTCTATAAATATGGATCCTTTGTTGGAGACTTCCCTTGAACTGTGTGTACAAAATATGATCACTGGATGCATGTTGCATGAATTCAGGTTTGAGTTTTGTTGGTGTCAATTGTTCTTCTATCTCTGAGGTGTCCAATAATGGTGAGAAGTATGGCTGAAGGAATCCACGTTCAACACTGGGTGCAGGCCAAGGAAAGGGGGAATGTTAATCTTAAAAGCATTGTCAACCACAACCTTGGTGATGGTGTAAGGTCCATAATGGAGTGGGATAAGCTTCCTATGGGGCCCTGTAAGGTGTTCTTTCCGCAAGTGTAACCACACTTTGTCTCCCACCTGAAACTTATGTGACACCCGATGTTGATCATGGCACTCCTTGTACTTGGCATAGGAATTTTGTAAAATATATTGAACCTCTTGGTGGATGTGTTGGATCCACTCAATGAACAGGCAGGCTTTGTCAGCTTCAGTTGGAGTAAGTGATTAATCAGTTGGGGAGGACGCAATAGGTAGTACAACATCCATGGGACCCAATGGTTGGAATCCCAACCCGACCTGAAAGGGACTATGGTCGGTTGAGCTATGTAGGGCTCTTTTGTAGCTATGTTGAACATAGGAAAGACTCTCATACCATGTGTGGGGGTGCTTGGAATTTTACATGCATAGGATATGCACGATCATCCTATTGACGACCTCAGTTTGGCCATCTGTTTGGGGGTGGAAGGCAATGGATTTGGTGAGCTTGGTGTCCATAAGTGACCAGAGGCTAAAAAATAATGTGTTGAGGAATCGATTGACCCAATACTATACAATGGTTTGTGGGATTCCAAAATGTACCCAAACTTGTTCAAATAATATCTTGGCAATGGCCTTTGTTGTGATTCTCTTCTTTCCATCTTGGTAAAGCGATCAACAACAACGAAGACACAATCATTTCCCCTCTTGGTGGACAAAAGGCTAGACATGTATTCCATTAAGATGGATTCCCATGACTTGTCAAGAGTAGGAAGGCGGGTGTACAGGACTTGTTTCTTAGTGGTTGGTTTGCAATAGCACAGGCAATGTAGGACCTGATATACTTTCTAACATCCTGTCGAAGTTTCAACCAGTAGAAATGTTTCTACAACACTGCCACTGTCTTCTCGATGCCGAAGTGTCATGCCACTCGACTGTAGTGGGATTTCCAAATTATCTTTTCTCAATCACTTGATGGAATGCAGAGATGGCCCAGTTGACACAATATCCCATCTGAAGATGGAAATTAACGAGAACGGAGTTTGTGCCCAACATTTGGTATGTGGCAGAGAATCCAGAATCTGTCTCATAGAGGTTGGCCCATCCGGAGGTCTCCTGGCTGTAATATTATAGCATCGTGGTGAGTGTCGTGACTGGAGGTCACCTGAGGCAATCAATGACTCGGTTGGTACCTTCGGTTTTATACTTTATGTTGAGGTGCAACTACTGAAAGTATGTGGACCACTTCTGATGGTGGTCATTCTGCAATTTTTCTTGTTTCTACATGAAATACAATGGCTTATGATCCATGTGGATGTCTATTTCCTTCTCAAGAATGTAATGTCTCCACTGGCGGCACACTTCCACAATGGAGTACATTTATTTGTCATAAGTAGGGTACTTACAGACATCATCTAATAGTGTCTCACTATGATAGGCCACGGGGTGGCTATGTTGAGTGAGAACTATGCCCACAACATAGTCTGAAGCATCTGTATTGATCTCAAAGGGATGTTGCAGGCCTGGTAATGAAATTATTGGGGTTGAGCACAAGCGCTACTTTTAATCATCGAAATTTTTTTGTTGGGACAGGCCCCACAAAATTTTTTCCTTACCACCACCTTTGGTTACTTGAATGAGGGCCCATGCAATATGGGAGAATCCCAACACAAACCTACGATAGAAATTGGCAAGGCCTAAGAAGCTCTGAAGCTTAGTGAGTGTGGTTGGAGTTGGCCAATCATGGATGATCTCGATCTTGTCTGGATCCACATGCACACCATGCAGATCCATGATGTAGCCTAGGTACTAGACCCTGTCCATGTCAAATGAGCATTTTTCCAAGTTGGCATATTGCTTATGCTACCGCAGGGTGTGAAGAACCTGTTAAATGTGATACAAATGTTCCTCCCAAGTCTTGTTGTAGATGAGGATGTCATCCAGATACACCACTACAAACGTATTGGTGAAAGGTCACAAGATATCATCCATTATCCTAATGAAAGTTGTTGGAGAATTTGTCAAACCAAAAGGCATGACCAACCATTCAAAAAGACCTTATTTTGACTTGAAAGCGATCTTCCATACATCTGTCTATTCTATGGGAACCTAGTGGTAGCCAGGCTTTAGATCAATATTACTGAAGCATTATGTCCCCTTGAGTTGATCAAAGAGATCGTCGATTCTGGGAATCGGGTACCAGTTTCTGACTATGATTTTTTTTAGGGCCCAATAATCAATACAGAGTAGCCAGGTCCCGTCTTTCTTCTCCACCAGCACGATTGGGCTCCCACGAGGCAATGATATGGGACATATGTGCCCCTTGTGGAGAATTTCTTAGATATGTCACTTGATCTCCTCATTCTCTAACAAAGAGAAGCGCTAGACTAGCCCATTGGGAAACAGTGCACTAGGAGTCAGATCGATGGGATGCTTGACCTGATAGTGAAGAGTTACCTCGGTCGGTGAGGAGAATATATCATTGTATTCTACCATGACCTTGTCCACTTTCTTATACTGTGTGGAGAGGTCAGCCATGAAGGCTTTGGATGTGGCTACAATATTTCTCTCACTCTGACAGTGAATCATGAAGAAGACGAACTTCCTGGTTTGAGAGATGACCTTCCTGCATTGCTTGGCAGAGATCAAGGAAATAACACTAGGTGAGACTGCCTCGGGTATCCTGTATAATTTCCTATTCAAAGTAATAATAACATTGTGAGGCCTAGACTCATATACATCATGATTTTTTCATAAATAAGGTTGGCCCAAAATAAAATTACAAACTTCGAGAGGATAAGCATCACACAATACCTCATCTTTGAAGGGATTGATGTCGTACGACAGGCGACACTGTTGGCTGACATAGAGATCAATTCCTTGGCGGAGCCATCTAATGGTGTAGGGTTGAGGGTGTGGCATTGTTGGTAGGGATAGTCTCTTAATGACCTACTCTGAGATGAGGTTCTTATGAATACCTCTATCAATGATAAAGTGCAGCGGGGTGCCTTTTACCCACATTTGTGAATGAAAGAGGTGCTTGCCTTATTTTGGCTCATTTGGTTCATCAGGCTGGACCTTGGTGGTAGAAACAGTGGCACTAGGTTCCACGTCTATTATCCGTCTCCCCCTTTCTAGTTCCGACTCATATTCATAACCCGCATCTGATTCAAAGGCTTTCACCTCATCCACCAACATTGCTTGGAGCGACAATCAACAATGTTATGTCAGGGGCTCTTATGCAAGTCGAACCACTTCATGTTATCTTTCTTTCTCTTTCCAGTGTCCTTCTTTTCTTGTGGCCTAGACTGGTTGTCCTAAGGATTTCCATACTTGTTCTGTCCTTTTTTTTGTGGGTTGGGGCTTCCCTTTACTTTCTTCTGATGTGAGGATTTCGCAGGCCCAAATTTCCGCCTCTTTTGTTTAATCTTTTGCTCGATTTTGACGGCATATCGATAGACCGCACCCAAGGACGAGATGTCCAAAAAATCCATTTCAGACTCAATGTATCTGTGCATACCACTGCGATACTTGAGCACCAGATGTCACTGAGAATATTTGATACCCATATTGGTGCGCAAGATATGGAATATATTTGTGAACTCGGGCATTTCTTGGTCTCTTTCCTGCCGCAGTGTAGTCCATTTTGTATACAGGTCGTTATAACTTCCGACAGGGTAGTATTGTTCCTTGATAGCATATACAAAGATATTATACCTTTCTGTAGCTTCCATCACCTTCCATTTGTAAATGTTTGTGTTTCTAAGAAATGATTGGGTTAAGCTTATCCTATTGAGCTCTTTTTTGTTTGCATTTTCTTTTTCTTTGTTTTAAATTCATGACTGTAAGCATGAATTTAAATATAAAACTTGGTATTGATTACATATCTTTTACCTTAGAAATATCATTTTAGAAGGCACCCATATATGGTTTAAACTCAAGTTTTATGAACTTATTGATTAATACACTATCGAAATAGTTATGTATTGTGGGTATCGCAACTTCATTGGTTCTATAGTTAATTGTTGAATTAATTTCTGAAATGATCCAATGCATTAAAATTTTGTATTAGAATTTGATGTGGTTTTCATAAACTCAACAATCATATCAACATTTATGTAAATTGATATAGGCGTGTTGTACATACGTTTTCAATCTATCTTGTTGGCCTGAATATTAGTGAGATCATTCATTATGAGAATTGGGGTTTTGTACTGTGGAGGGTTTGGCACTCATCATGAGAAATGTTCTGTAGATTTACGAGCCCTCTAGTTCTCGTTTTCCCTAACTCTTCTGTCCAAGTTATTATAGTCCCCAAACTCTGAAATTTTTGTGCCATTACTTTTCGCATAGACTTGTCTCTGCTCCTCGTCTTCTGGAAACCCAAACCTATCCCTTTTGATATCTCTTGTATCCTTCTCACAGTGGAAATGGCACCCATGGTTCATATCGAGCTCAATGGATGCTAATCTCTTCTGTCCCATGACGACGCTAAAGACGACCTGAAGGCTCATGGGTGGGATGTGTTCCTCAAGAATTTCAAAGGCTACAATCTCCAGGTTGCAAAGGCCTTTGCACAAACTTTTGATAGTTTTAGGGCCATGGTCGGGGATGTACAGTTGGATATAACAGAGGATTTCATAAGTAGGGCGACAAGAATCAAATTAAAAGGAAAAAGGTGGTTTAAGAACGCTAAAATAGAGGATGTCACGTGGAGTTTATTCATGGCTTCTCACAAATCCACTTTTTGTACAAAAGGTATTCCCATTTCTTTTCTAAAACCTAGATGAAACAGTCTCGTTTTAATTTTGAAATAGTTTGTCACTTGTGAAGGTTGGTATGGGCTGTTTTTTTTGTATCACATTTAGTTGCTTATGATTTTCATAGGTTTTGAGTTGAATATGTCGTTCTACCTACAAATGAGCCTTTACAAAATGTTGAAGCACTATAAGCGACATAGCATAAATGCTTTGTTGAGTCTATTTCATTACAGGCTCGTTAAGATACTATTTGTTTCTCACTTGTCACAAATCGGTGATAGTTGGGAGGGTTTTTTGAGCTGAAATGGATTCACCCAGATCGATGATACAGTCATCCCTCATTTGATTGCAAACCCCAATTTGGATAGACGAGTGACTGAAATCCAGATCTTCAATTCACTTGATGGATCTGAATTCAATGAACCAGCTTATGTTGTTGATGAAACTCCTGTGGATAAGGAATTACCATGTAGGTTTTCACCTAAAATATCTTTGGAACAGGTAATTAGCGAATTAAAAGAAAAGGATCACCCTATGCCTATGAACGAATCTAATTTAAACGATAATGATAAACCTATTGTGAATAATTTTCGTAAGGGAAAGAAACCACAAAGCACATATTCAAATTTCAGGAATAAGAATGTTGGCCATTTGATTTCTAGAAAAATAAGAAATCTAAAGAGTGATCATATGATCTCAATCGATACGATAGAGATCGATGATCAGTGTTCAGACCGAGAGTTATATGATTTCTTGGCTCGTGAAGATCAAGAAAATCAATGTCCTAGGAAAGAGGTTGTTACCTAGGTTGAAAAGTATGACTTCATGTCTAATTTAACCCCATGTCTCAAGGGAAAAGAGGGTTTTTTAGGTATTGGTCATGACCTGGAATAGGCCATAGTGAGACATGAAGCACCCGTTGATGACTGTATTCCACATCGGTCTGCCATTACGCCAGTGCACTGTGACAGTTGCCTCTACTGGATAAAGTGTTATTATAGAGATATTCCTCTCTTACAGGATCAAGTGAAATTCTTGGCTACTTGGAATTCCCTATTGGAACGAGAGAACTTTGATTTGAATGCACACACAGAGAGGGAAAACAAAATATTGAAGAAGTTCGGGAACATTATAATAAAAAACACAACCAATTTCAAAGCCATTATAAATTCCGAACTATCAGAGCTTTCTTTTACTAATTTCTAATGGTAAAATGATTTTGTTTTGATTTTATTCCATTTTGTTATAAAAAATCAAAATAGGAAGATTTAATTTGATTTCATTTTCCAATAATAGGACTAGCTACATAATCTATGATTTTGTAGCCAATGTCTTTTGAATCATAATTAGTATTGTTATCTGAATATCAAATTGGTTTTTCTATCAGTGGGAAATGGTGGATTATGATGATGATTGCATGGAGAAAACACCTTGAATCATACGCTCAATTATTCAATAGTTTCTGCCTCTTTATGTTTATAAAACTTTGGTTTATTTTTGGCAAACCAACTCATGCTTGAGTGGTTTCTAGTTTCACTATTTCTGTAATATTATCTGATTTTTGTGGATTCAACTTTATCTTGTATTATAAGAGAATTTGAATCCTGAACTAGTTTAAATATTGGTCACTCTTAAGAGTGAGACAATGTTTGTTTTGGACACATTATGGACATATGACTTTCAAGATTGAAATGGAAAAGTTGTTCACTCCTTGGATTTAGACCAGCGTGACACTTACACATTATGTTTTGCCTTTATCTTATGAAATGTTAATGCGTTTATACATCTTTAGTTTTATCATCATATGATATTTCATATTTTTGTTTCAACACTTTAATTATGTCCATAATTTACTGTCCTATAATATATATGTGATCAATATTTCATTTAAATGTCGTGGATTTATGTTGGATATTGGATGATGTATTACATGAATGCTTTGTATTAAATTTTCCTTTATTATAAGTGCTCATCATTATAAGATCATCATATCTGTATATTTATGTGTTTAGTATTATATTCTTGTTCCAAAACACCTTTGAGTTGGTTCTGGGAATGCTGGCATCATTCTATTACAGGTTTTCCTCATAGGAAGGACAACTAGGAGCTTGAATTGCGCAAAGACACAAACTCATTTTAATTGACTAATTACAGGTCATCGTACTCGCATTTTCTTTAGTCTGATTATTTATCAATGAAATAGGAACAATTTGAATAAGCTTTGACTTTTATCTGTTCTTATTTCAATTGTGTTTTGTTAGTATGCTTTAGTTCTTTAGATTGTAAATAGAAAACATAAAATGTATGTGCTTTCTTTATCTACTTCTTAAGCATGTTCAAAACATCTATTTCGCAAGATATCATGTAAACCTTGCAAATTGTATATACCATGTTCATAATCACATGTACATGTTCACGTTTCTATTTTAACACTTGTAAATTATTAAATTTATGTTCATAGTATCGTAGATTTTTATATTAATTTCCTTTCTTTTGTTATTTTTAGGACTTTAGTTGGCCAACGGAGCCATTAAACTCATTAGGTCATTTCACTCCAAACGACTTGGGTTATTTAGACAACGTTGGTCCGGATTTGATCTTCCAGTTGACGATGTGTCATTTACACTCATCAACAAATGGAGCTAGAAGGAGGGCCTGAATTTAATTGATGGTACGTGGAGGTCGCAAGACTTCTCCCACATACACTCGTACTCCTGTCATAATGCATAGTCGCTCAGACAATAAAGTTACACTTGAAACAAAAACTACCTAAAACAATAACTCTGATATTCTCATTGAACCAATGACACCAGTCCCATAAAGGGTCGACATCCAAGAAATTGTTCGTCAGTCACTCATAAGAAAGCATAGTGCCTTAGACCGTATCAGACAACCCGACAGGCCATTGAATCAACCCCTTGACTTCAAGGATATCCAACAACATATTCAAGGCACTAGTCTGCCCGAAAACCCTTTTGGTAGTAATACTACCAATCCTACTGAAACACCTATCCTTGGATCTGGAGGGTCTGGTATTCCACCTTCCCCACCTGGTTCATCTCCATCCTCTTGAGGAGGAGAGTCTTCAGACGAAGGCAGTTCTTCATCAGAACCATCACAACCTTCAACACCCCCAACGCCCATGGAAAAACAAAATAATCCTTCCAGAACTTGGCTCGATCAAGATATCGTGGTTGTACCCAGACCCCAACACCCATTACCTAAACATCCGGAGAAATGGCTACCTAAATGTGATCCAGGTTCAAAGAAATCCGCTGAAGATCACATCATGAAATTTATGTTGGCTATTAGACTCTGGAGTGTTGAAAACGAGGATGTAGTATGTAGATTATTTCCTTATACTTTTGAGGGAAATGCCTCCACATGGTATTTTGCTCAGCAGCCCCAAACCATCGTCTCTTGGGACAAGTTTGAAACTTGTTTTCTTGGAAACTTTGGAGATGATAAATCTCTGAAAGTCTTGGTTATGGAATTCTCCATCTTAAAAATGAATCCTAAGGAAAAAGTGAAGGACTTTAACCAAAGATTTATGATGTTAAAGAACAAAATACCTGCGGATTCGATGCCCACTGAAAGTTTAATTGTTGCATATTATGCCAAAGCCTTGCACAACAACAAATCTATATGGGTCAAAAGGTCTAAAAAGAACACTTTATTGGAAGCCTTTGAGGAGGAAAGTCAAATTGAGAAAGATATATTGAGCTTACAAGATAATATTAATAATGAAGGTGAAACAACCTCGTCCTCCAAGAAGAAAGTAGAAATTCTCACTCGCCTCCTCAAACTAAAAATCAACAAGAAAACTTAGACTTAGAGAGCTTGCAGAAAGCTTTCCAATTTTTTTCCAATCAGGTCGTCGACTTGAAAAGATCAGCCGAGGAGGCATCCACAAGAAAAGGAAGTTTTAAAACTCCTTTTAGAAAGCCTTTTCCTCCTAACCGACCAAACCCGGCCACGGAAGGTCTAAATTTTGAAAGTTTACAATATGCTTTGCAAACCATTTTAGAAGCACATGATAATTCTGCTCATGGTCCTCCTAAAAATTCCGACGACACAGTTGAGGAAGAGGCACCAGAAGAGGAAGATTCATCTCCTCCTGTTTTTGGTCACCTCTCAGATAGTATCTTTCAAGCAAATTTCGAAATTGTCCACCCCTACAACACAAGAAGCAAAATGCAAAACAAACCACCTTCTGATGTAAGTAAAAATGTTCTTCTGAAATAGTCAAAGCAAACTGAAATTAAAGAAACCTTAGCAGCCCCAATTTTAGAATACTATTTAATTGAAGATTTGAAAAAATTGAGGGCTAATATTTATGTTTTTGAACTACTCAAATTTCCCCTTATTTTTTAGAAAATGCTTCAAAGCATTGTTGAAAATAGTAAATAAAATGATCCTAGCAGCAAGAAATCAGAAGAAATTGATTCAAATGCATCTAAAAATGTCCCAACTAAGAAGACATTTGAACCTCCAGACAAAAGGGACTTAGCAGAAAACAATGTAGAGAATGTAGATAGAACTTTTTTAGGGACAACAACAAAAAATCAACAGAATTCTATTGTTAACACTTGGAAAAATTTCCCGCCCTTTTTTTTAACCTTTGAAATTTTTTATAGGAATGTACATAATTGTATGGTCGATTCTGGTGCATCATCAAAGGTGATGCCTCTATCTGTATTCCAAAAAATTAATGCAGAATTTAAACCTTCTGATCTCAAAATCATTCAGCTAGATCGAACAAATGTTAAAGTAATTGGTGAGCTTAAGAATGTGTTGATTAGATTATCATCCAATCCTAAAGTTCATCAAATAATTGATATTATCATTGTTGATATCCCTGAAGTTTATGGCTCGTTTTTAAGCAGGGATTGGTTAGAACAGCTACATGATTACTTTGCCACAGATTGGTCTCACTTGTGGCTGCCTAAAAATGGACAGCCCAACAAAATCAGGATAAACAGAGAATGCTATCTTAAGCATAATGTAACGGATCTGAATGATACAAATGAGCCTTTCGTTACATCTGCAAATTCATTTGAAACACAAAGAACGAATCCTTCTTTGGTAATTTCATGACCAAAATTTATGCTATCACTGATCCTAGGCAGCAATCTGAAGTTATAACCTATACTCAAACACCATCTTTTCCAAGTGTGACAAGTACTACTGATGACGCACAGATCTTGTACTTATACTTTGACGGATCCAAATCCAAAGAAGGAGCAGGTGATGGCTGTGTACTCATTGATCCTGCAGGTAATAAAACTTTTGTTGCTTGCCGGTTAGAGTTCGAATGTACTAATAACACGGTCGAGTACGAAGCACTTCTACAAGGACTTAGGAAAGCATTAGATATGGATGTGAAAAACTTGGTAGTATTCGGTGATTCAGAAATTGTGGTTAAGCAGGTAAGAAACGCCATACATTGTTTATCACCAAATCTGAAAAGCTACCAAACTGAGGTATGGAGTTTGATGCAAAAGTTTTCAGCATTTAACATAAACTCCATTCCTAGATTGAGTAATTCAGAAGCTTATTTATTGGCCAATGTTGCTTCTAAGTTATTTCCCACTGAAGGTCTTTCTCCTAATGCATTTTCAATCGAATTGTTGTTCAGAACATCGATCCCGGATAACATCACAAATTAGAGAGTATTCGATGATGACCAGTAGATCATAAATGTTTTGCATATGGAAGATACCTTCCAAGGTGCAGTCATTGATGAAGGCACTCATGACGAGAACCTCTGAAACTCCATGGTAATATCTGATCCCCGATCTCCTGAATCGACATCCGAGCTGGTAAACTCTATCCCCAAATCTGTTGTAAGACTAGAGAAATTTTATGACTTGCATGATAAATTTAGAGGGACAGTAAATTGTAAAACTAACAGTTCCTCTTTGATCTATGAAATGGTTAATTTAGGAATGAGGGATAATCCTCAAAATATTAATCTAGGAAAGGGATGTTCCGAGCAATAAATATCCACTTTTATAAAGTTATTTAAATAATTTAAAGACGTTTTTGCTTGGACATATGATGACTTGAAAACATTTGACCCTAACATCATACAACATGTAATCCCTATGAAATCCCAGACTCAGCCTTTTCAACAGAAACTGAGGAAGATGCATCCTAAAAAGGAACTAAATAAATTATTAACTGCAAAGATAATTTTTCCAGTTAGGCACACACAATGGGTGTCTAATCTAGTCCCTGTAAGAAAGAAAAGTGGTGAAATTTGACTCTGTGTCGATTTTCGGAACCTGAACCAAGCATCTGATAAAGACAACTACCATGTTCCTCCAATGGAACAAATTATACAACAGGTGTCTAGTTCTGAAAGACTATCTCTACCAGATGGTTTTTCGGGATATAACCAGGTCCTTATTTCTCCTTCGGACTAGCTTAAAACCACCTTTTTCACCCCATGGGGCACTTACACCTACAGGAAAATGCCTTTTGGACCGATAAACGTCGGTGCCACTTTTTAGAGAGAAATGGATATTTCTTTCCATGGCCTCATTAACCAGTCAGGCGTGGTCTATCTTGATGATGCCATCGTCTTCTCTAAAAACAAGAAATATCACCTATCTCACCTTAGGGTTTTCCTAGAACGATGTCGCAAGTTCGACATATCTCTCAACCCTAAGAAATCGGTATTTGCAGTAGAGCAAGGAAAACGGCTTGGGTTCATAGTATCTAAGGATGGAATTATTATTGACCCCGAAAGAACCCAAGTTATTGCTAAACATCCCCCTCCTACTTCTAAAAAAGCCATGCAGTCCTTTTTGGGCAAGATTAATTTCATCATAAGATTTGTCCTGAGCTCCTCAAAAATGGTTGGACCGTTACAAAATTTAATTAAAAAGGATGTTTTGTATTGTTGGGGATCACAAGAAAGTCAGGCTTTCCATTCAATTAGAAAAGAAATAATAGAAGCCCCTTCCTTGATGAGTCTTGATTTTTCTCAAGACTTCACTCTTTACACCTTCGCTTTTGACCGATCTTATGTTGTTGTGCTTACACAGAAAAACGTTGAAATAAATGAGTTACCCATTACCTTCATGATATCATATTTTAAAGGAGCAGAGCTAAATTACCCAACAATAGATCAATAAGCATACGATGTTTTCAAAGAAGTAAAACACTTCCATTCGTACCTGTTGAAATCAAGAACCAAGGTTATTGTTCCTTACCCAGTTGTAAGAAACCTATTAGTTCAAAAAGAACTTGGTGAGAAAAGGGAAAATTGGATGACGTCACTACAGGAATATGACCTTGAAATAACCCCTGCACAAATCGTTAGAGGTCAAGGCCTATGTAAACTAGTGGTTGATTTAGTTGAAGAATAATAAAGTCAAATAAACACCTCAACTATCGATCAACATAACAAAAAACAGATCAGTTGTTCACAAGCTACTTCCAATTCTTGGTATGAGAACATTAGATTTTATTTAATACGTGGATCTTCTCCTTGCAATCTTGATCCTAAGAACATAAAAGCACTTAGGCTTAAATATGCATCTTTCAAGTTAATTAATGATGTATTATTTCGAAAGAACTTTGATGGTGTTTTTCTGCGTTGTTTAGAAAAGGAAGAGTTAGAAAAAGTGTTAGTTGAGATTCATGCAGGTGAAGCCGGTGGTCACTTCGGTGGAGATACCACTGCCCAAAAAGTGCTGAGAGTTAGGTACTATTGGCCTACCTTGTTTAAAGATGCTCATACATTGTCACATAAATGCATAATCTGCCAAAAGGTTGCAGGACAGGTGAAAAAGGAAACCTTCCCTTTACAACCTGTGACTGTGGATTCACCTTTTCAGCAATGGGGCCTATACATCATAGGACCAATTAATCCCCCTTCTTCGCAGAAGCACAAATATATCCTTACAACAACAAACTATTTTACAAGGTGGTTAGAAGTTGTACCTTTAAAAGTGGTAAACACAAATCAGGTAGTATCTTTTATGAACTCTCATATCATCACTCGATTCGGCATTCCAGAATGTCTGGTTTTTTATAACGCCTCTAAATTTTCGTCCCTTGATATGAACGTTTTTTTTCTAGAAAAGGGTATTAAACTGAAGTATTATGCAAGCTACTACCCTCAAGGAAATGGCCTAGCAGAATCAACAAACAAAAATTTAATCAAGATTATTAAAATGACAATTTCAGAAAATCACAAAAACTGGCACAATGCACTATATAATGCACTATGGTTGATAGGGTAACACCAAAAGATTCAGTTGGTAATTCCCCTTTCTTCCTCATTTACGAAAGAGAATCCATTCTCCCCCCACATGTATTACTTCCTTCTCTTCAATTGTCGCAGAAATTTCAAGAAGAGGAGTACCCTCCTCTAGAAAATTGAATAAATGCCTTATTAAAACTAGAGGAGGTGAGGACACAAGCCAAGAAGAAATTGGATCAGCACCAACAAATTGTAAAAATATGGTTTGATTCAAATTCATATTTGGATAGAAATTTCAATGTCAGAGATCTAGTTCTCAAGTGGGATAAATCCCACGAGGGTAAGGGGAAACGTACCAAGTTCCAAAACTTGTGGTTGGGACCGTTTGTGAATTCTGAAAAATTGGGTCCCAGCTCTTTCTATCTGCATAATTTGAAGGGACAACCAGACATTTTCCCAGTGAATGGCCAGACCCTCAAGAGGTATTTCACCTAATGATTTATGTTCCACTCTTTTGTAAATATTTTTAATTTTCTTTTCTGTTTTTTATTTTGGTTCTTTTCATTTTGCTTGATTTTGATTTGTTTTCTAAATAATTATGTCCAAGTCACCATCTCATTTGTGGAAGGGAATCAAAATTTTCACTCATTAGCAGCAGTTGATAACTTCCCAATCACATGAATAGTAAGTAATAAAACTCAGATCAACAAAAGTAAGTTTATGTTCAAATCAGTGTTTTTGGTTTCTGATTGAAATTACAAGTAGACACGATTGTCATTAATAAACTTCTATCATTGTCCCTGTTTTGATCAAAACAACACAACTATACCTTCCCATCCTCGAGATGGTTTCCTAATAGAAATATAAGCATCCAAAGTATGATGAGTATCATAAAAAAGGAGAATAATTTTTTATCAAAATTTTCATGCCAAACTATGATATTTTCAGTATCACCCCGCCCTCTTAAATATTATTAAGTTCTGCAAATTATAAACAAATTCTAGAGGGTTGAAAGCAAGCTAATGTGTGGGAAGTGTATGTAAACCTGTCGGGATGTTGAACAAGTCTGTTGGAAGTGGGTAACTACATGCATGATACCAAGGAAACTTCGTTGGGGTACTAAACATGCTTCTTGGCAATGAAGCAATGTTAGGTTTAAGAAGATCCTCAAGTCTATTGTTCAATTTGATCAAAGTGAAAAGATGTCCCATATCATAAATGGATGACTATTGACATGATAGAGGTACTAGAGTGGGTCAAATGAAATCCCTGTCGAGGCTATGGACATCTGCTGGTAGCAGTGGCCCTGTCAACAGTATCTAAGTCAACTGCATAAACAATCACTACAATCGTAATCTAAGTTAGATACCGAATGACATTATTTTTGACAGAAATACATATGATGCTAAACTGCATTATTTTCTGAGTTATGATCAGTATGCTTGACCTTTTGTTAACTATTTATAAAAAAATCATTTCATCTGATTCACCCTAACATGAATTTTCTGGTTATGCAGAGATAACTTCTTCGCCCAGTATGTCGCCATTGTTGTCAGCCACCCATTATTTTCAATTCTTATCACAATCAAATTTCCCTGTAAGGTAGCTAGAGAGGTAGTGGTGGGGGCCAGAGGGCCCATAGTGATAATAGTGGAGGTCATTCAATGTAAGGTGGACTAGGTCCACTATATTATTAAATAAGGCCCACTATGGTAGTTAGATATAATAAATGGGTAATTAAATATAATAAATGTAAGAGGACTTCTTAGAAGGTTCTACTTCTATAAGATTCCTCCTCTAGAATGTTCTTAGGTGATGGTAGCACTATATAAAGGGATGTAAGCAATGTAATGAGACATGAAGAGAAATATTGTATTTGGATCTGAAGCTCAATAGGAGGATGCCCCCTCGAAGAGGCAAGTGAACAGGAGAGGATCCCTTCCATAATAGGATCCATTGTACGGTGTTGCCCTACCTCAAGGGTTTTGATATAATAAAGTGGTGGTTTTTCTATATTTTTCTTCTATATCTATTGTGGTGCTTTTGTATTCATTCTTTGGTTCTTAACAATTGATATCAAAGCACTTTCCTTGGCCAAAGAAGGAAAGATTTGTTTTCTCTTTTTGCATAATTTTTTCTAGGGAAGAAAAAGAGGGCGACGCAATTCAGGTTCATATATAAAGCTTTATTATCTGAATTTGGAAAAACAAATTGGGTATTTGAATTCCTCTCGGAAAAATACCCAATTTCAAAAAACAAATCAATCGAAACGGAGTTCGGGAAGTAAAGTTATGAGCATTTTAAATTCAGCAGTTTTTCAGAGTTTTTCCGAAAAAGCCGCGATTTTCTACCGTAACTTATTGTTCTATTTTTGGAGGTTTTTCATAGCAAGATGTATTTTACAGGGAAATGTGATGGCCCTAGTATTGAATCATTCATTAAAGAAAACAAATCAGCATGGGAAGATACTTGGTCCCATTAGGTAGATCTCAAATTGCAAGGTGATGCTGCCATTTGGTGGAAATCGCTTGATTATAAGGAGATGATGAGACTCTCCAATGTAGAATTTGAAAAAATATTGTTAGACAATATAATAAATGTAAGAGGACTTCTTAGAAGGTTCTACTTCTAGAAGGTTCTACTTCTAGAAGATTCCTCCTCTAGAATGTTCTTAGGTGATGGTATCACTATATAAAGGGATTCAAGCAATGTAATGAGACATGAAAATAAGTATTGTATTTGGAGCTGAATCTCAATAGGAGGATTCCCCCTCGAAGAGGCAAGTGAACATGAGAGGATCCCTTCCATAATAGGATCCATTGTATGGTGTTGCCCTACCTCAAGGGTTTTGATATAATAAAATGATCTTTTTCTATATTGTTCTTCTATATCTGTTGTGGTGCTTTTGTATTCATTATTTGGTTCTTGACAAGTGGTATCAGAGCACTTTCCTTGGGCAGACATTGTGGGCAAATATTTTTTATTTTTGTAGATTTTTTTTTTCGGAGCAGAAAAAATAGGGCCGCGACATTCTTGAAGTTTTTGGTATATTTATGTGAAAAACTTGCAAAAAAAGGTTGTATATCTGAGTTCCTCTCAGAAAAATACCCAATTTGAAAAACAAAATCGTCCAAAACGGAGTCCGAGAAGTCAAGATATTGAAGTTTTAAAATCTGCAAATTTTCAGGATTTTTTCCGCGGACGACGACGATAATTTTTTTATTTTTGTAGCATTTGGAGGCCGAATTTGCCCAAATAAATTACATATCTGAGTTCTTCTCACAATTTCACCCAATTTCAAAAAAATAATCAACCAAAACAGAGTCAGGGAAGTGAATTTATGAGCATTTTAACTTCAACAGTTTTTTAGGGTTTTTCCAGAAAAAACCGCGATTTTCTGTTGTAACTTATTGTTCTATTTTTTTGGGTTTTTTCGTGATGGATGTGGGACCGAAGGGTTCATAGGGTGCTCAGATGGCTATTTCTTCTCAAAACCTCAAAAAAATTCTTGAAGCATTCAAATCTCAATTGTATGACACATTGCATGACAAATTTCATGACCTTGCAGATGGTCACAATAATAGTCTTCGTAGTTCAATGGAAAGCATGCAGGAGAGATTTTTTATGGAAGATATCATCAGGGATGAATATAATCAAGAAATATATGCTTGGTATGATTTTGAAGACGATTGTGATGATTGGTATATGGATAATTGTCATTTATGGGATGACAACCACTTCCATATTTTATTTGATGACTCTACTCAACCTTCTGTAGAGAACATCAATGTCCCACATCAGGAGCTAGTTACCAGCATTGAGTCTACATATTCTACAGTGGTATTATTCCTTCCAGATTCTGCTATGACCCTTTTCCACTATGTGGATGGATCTTCTTATTTGGATCCACATGATAGGTGTCAGTCTTTGGAGCATCATTTGGAGTTGGTTATTAGGTTCCAAAATCTTCCACGGGGAGTTCACATGAGCACTTGGACATGGTACCTGG